>JAQJVL010010948.1:0-10551 GCA_035578905.1 Stictocephala bisonia
GAGGCCCTTTTCGGGTTATTATGTACACATTTACTTCAATTACACAAATGTCTGACAAAATTAATTATGTACAACAAAAAAACAAATGAAATCATACTAATTTGTAAACAAATAAAAAATACTTTAATTAATCATATATATGTAATGTATTGTTGTCATGTTTATGTTTTTTGTAACAGCAGTTTTAACTACATTATTTAATTAAATTAGTGCCAATGTTACTCTTATGGGGGAAAAATTGAAAATTTGTGGGGCTGTTTCTACCCCTTAGGAATGGAATTTCGAGAAATGGTTTCTTAGCAGGTCTCTTTTAAGATAGAAAAGGTAACTTCCGCTAACATTTTATCAAAATCTGTTCAGCGGCTCCGGAGATTTCGTGATTATGAGTGAGTATATTTTGCTTTTATATATATATATATTAGGGGACACCCCTGCACAATTCACGTGCCAGCCCCAAATCTCGCTGCGGCTGATACACCGGGCCTTCGGCCCGGCATGTGAATTTTAACTACAAATAATAATAGATTAAATATGTAACATAAAATCACAATATTAAATTTATTTACAATATCTCACTCACACTAATTGCGTTGCTACCTATTTATTAGTATAAATACCCAATGGCATTTACTTAGCCTATTCCAAACTTGTTTATTCATTTGTTTTTGTTTAACAGCTGAAGATTAAAATCTTAATGCATCAATAGGATAGTGTTAAACACACAAAATAAACGTTTTTATTTATTTACAAAACAGCTGTTATTAATTAACTAAAATCAACCCAATGTTATTCTTATGGAAAAAAGGAAATTTTAAAGGATTGTTTCTACCCCTTAGGAATGAAATTTTCAAGAAATCCTTTCTTAGTGGGTCCTTTCCATACTAAAGCTAACTAACTTACTTTAAAATTTCGTATAAATCTGCTTGGTGATTTTTGAGATTTCGTGATGAGTGAGTCAGTCAGTGATATTCAGCTTTTATATTTGTATTGAGCAAATTAACCACTAAACTAGATCAGATTTTCAAAAATACAACCTGATCTACCTGAATTCAATCCAAGGTGGCAGACACTCAAGCATTTCTGTTAAAGTGCTCCCTTAATTATTGTAGTAACAATTCGTGAACAACAAAATCCTACAAAACAACATTCCAAACTGAACTTATAAGACAGTAAGTCATTAAAAAAATTTAGTATTCAAGAAAAACTTACCAGGAGATTATATATCACTTTACTTATAAAAACGATATATTTCTGAACTAGTTGACATATAAGCAAGCAATATTCTTAATATTAATTTATTGAATTTTGTCCAAAATATTTTAACAACAGTAATTTCAATCTAAACACATTCAAGATGAAATTGTCACTAAATTAAATATGTAACTGAACCAAGTCACTATAGTAGCAGTTGACCTTGCTGACAGTGCAAGCTCAGCACATTCCATAGCTGATTGTCACAGTTACTACATTAAATATGTAACTGAACCAAGTCACTATAGTAGCAGTTGACCTTGCTGACAGTGCAAGCTCAGCACATTCCATAGCTGATTGTCACAGTTACTACATTAAATACATGTAACTGAACCAAGTCACTTTAGTAGCAGTTGACCTTGCTGACAGTGCAAGCTCAGCACATTCCATAGCTGATTGTCACAGTTACTACATTAAATACATGTAACTGAACCAAGTCACTATAGAAGCAGTTGACCTTGCTGACAGTGCAAGCTCAGCACATTCCATAGCTGATTGTCACAGTTACTACATTAAATACATGTAACTGAACCAAGTCACTTTAGTAGCAGTTGACCTTGCTGACAGTGCAAGCTCAGCACATTCCATAGCTGATTGTCACAGTTACTACATTAAATACATGTAACTGAACCAAGTCACTTTAGTAGCAGTTGACCTTGCTGACAGTGCAAGCTCAGCACATTCCATAGCTGATTGTCACAGTTACTACATTAAATACATGTAACTGAACCAAGTCACTTTAGTAGCAGTTGACCTTGCTGACAGTGCAAGCTCAGCACATTCCATAGCTGATTGTCACAGTTACTACATTAAATGCATGTAACTGAATCAAGTCACTTTAGTAGCAGTTGACCTTGCTGACAGTGCAAGCTCAGCACATTCCATAGCTGATTGTCACAGTTACTACATTAAATACATGTAACTGAACCAAGTCACTTTAGTAGCAGTTGACCTTGCTGACAGTGCAATCTCAGCACATTCCATAGCTGATTGTCACAGTTACTAAATTAAATACATGTAACTGAACCAAGTCACTTTAGTAGCAGTTGACCTTGCTGACAGTGCAAGCTCAGCACATTCCATAGCTGATTGTCACAGTTACTACATTAAATACATGTAACTGAACCAAGTCACTTTAGTAGCAGTTGACCTTGCTGACAGTGCAAGCTCAGCACATTCCATAGCTGATTGTCACAGTTACTACATTAAATACATGTAACTGAACCAAGTCACTATAGTAGCAGTTGACCTTGCTGACAGTGCAAGCTCAGCACATTCCATAGCTGATTGTCACAGTTACTACATTAAATACATGTAACTGAACCAAGTCACTTTAGTAGCAGTTGACCTTGCTGACAGTGCAAGCTCAGCACATTCCATAGCTGATTGTCACAGTTACTACATTAAATACATGTAACTGAATCAAGTCACTATAGTAGCAGTTGACCTTGCTGACAGTGCAAGCTCAGCACATTCCATAGCTGATTGTCACAGTTACTACATTAAATACATGTAACTGAACCAAGTCACTTTAGTAGCAGTTGACCTTGCTGACAGTGCAAGCTCAGCACATTCCATAGCTGATTGTCACAGTTACTACATTAAATACATGTAACTGAACCAAGTCACTTTAGTAGCAGTTGACCTTGCTGACAGTGCAAGCTCAGCACATTCCATAGCTGATTGTCACAGTTACTACATTAAATACATGTAACTGAACCAAGTCACTTTAGTAGCAGTTGACCTTGCTGACAGTGCAAGCTCAGCACATTCCATAGCTGATTGTCACAGTTACTACATTAAATACATGTAACTGAACCAAGTCACTATAGTAGCAGTTGACCTTGCTGACAGTGCAAGCTCAGCACATTCCATAGCTGATTGTCACAGTTACTACATTAAATACATGTAACTGAACCAAGTCACTTTAGTAGCAGTTGACCTTGCTGACAGTGCAAGCTCAGCACATTCCATAGCTGATTGTTACAGTTACTACATTAAATACATGTAACTGAACCAAGTCACTTTAGTAGCAGTTGACCTTGCTGACAGTGCAAGCTCAGCATATTCCATAGCTGATTGTCACAGTTACTACATTAAATACATGTAACTGAACCAAGTCACTTTAGTAGTAGTTGACCTTGCTGACAGTGCAAGCTCAGCACATTCCATAGCTGATTGTCACAGTTACTACATTAAATACATGCAACTGAACCAAGTCACTTTAGTAGCAGTTGACCTTGCTGACAGTGCAAGCTCAGCACATTCCATAGCTGATTGTCACAGTTACTACATTAAATACATGTAACTGAACCAAGTCACTTTAGTAGCAGTTGACCTTGCTGACAGTGCAAGCTCAGCACATTCCATAGCTGATTGTCACAGTTACTACATTAAATACATGTAACTGAACCAAGTCACTTTAGTAGCAGTTGACCTTGCTGACAGTGCAAGCTCAGCACATTCCATAGCTGATTGTCACATTTACTACATTAAATACATGTAACTGAACCAAGTCACTTTAGTAGCAGTTGACCTTGCTGACAGTGCAAGCTCAGCACATTCCATAGCTGATTGTCACAGTTACTACATTAAATACATGTAACTGAACCAAGTCACTTTAGTAGCAGTTGACCTTGCTGACAGTGCAAGCTCAGCACATTCCATAGCTGATTGTCACAGTTACTACATTAAATACATATAACTGAACCAAGTCACTTTAGTAGCAGTTGACCTTGCTGACAGTGCAAGCTCAGCACATTCCATAGCTGATTGTCACAGTTACTACATTAAATACATGTAACTGAACCAAGTCACTTTAGTAGCAGTTGACCTTGCTGACAGTGCAAGCTCAGCACATTCCATAGCTGATTGTCTCAGTTACTACATTAAATACATGTAACTGAACCAAGTCACTTTAGTAGCAGTTGACCTTGCTGACAGTGCAAGCTCAGCACATTCCATAGCTGATTGTCACAGTTACTACATTAAATACATGTAACTGAACCAAGTCACTTTAGTAGCAGTTGACCTTGCTGACAGTGCAAGCTCAGCACATTCCATAGCTGATTGTCACAGTTACTACATTACTTACAATTGTCTGTTTAGTTTATATTATGGACATGGCACTCGATTTAACAAACAATCAAGAAAACTTAAACTGGTGACATGGTCTTGATTATACCATCAAATTAAATATAATTATCTATTGACAACAAAATACTTTTGTATGTTATTATAATTGATTTGACAGCCACCTTCTTACAGTGCAGTATTGTTTTCCAGTGAATATGCCATATTATCAATAACTGCTTTGACAGTGTTTATATAGTATACGTTAATAATATATAGCCCATTTATACAACAAGCCTATCCTTTAATTCTAACTTAAGGAACCAACTAAACCTTCAAGTAAAAACTGAGCCATTTTTATTTTTCAACTGAAGGAATCAGCCAAACCTTTAAAAATAACTGACATGTATACTTTAAGAATTTGACACTTTTCCCTATTTCTTGACAAAGAGGTTTCTTGTCTTTACATAATTACAAACAAAAAAATCAACATCTCTAAATACCCGTATGGAATAGCAGTCAAATACTCACAAGGTAAGTCCACAGGCCCATGTAGGCTATCGTATTACGCAGGTTATCAACACATAACCAAAAGGAACCATAAAAATGGTATAAATTACAGATAGAAAATGGCAATGTAAAAAATTATTATAAAATTATAAATTCTAACAACTTCCAATTTAACTAAAATGAGTCACTTGGAAATATTAACCTACCAAACCTGCCAAAAGTTAGTAAAAATAATGAAATAAATAAATGAACTCCTTATTTTCAAGAGCCTAAAAAACTAGATCTTGAAAAATCTGTTAATTTGGCAGATGAAATCGACAGTGCCCTGATGGCTGAAAATGAGAGGTTGAAACAGGAACTGCAAGAGAAAATACTAGCTAACCCTCCTCAAAATACATAACTAATTTTGATCCCAAACAGAATAACAAACCATTTTTAGAACAAGCTCTATAGAAAAAAAAGCAGATAGAAGATATTCATCAATTAAAACTGAGAAGAATCTTGTAATCCTTAACCAAAATTTAAATAGGCTTAGTAACAAAATTGACAGATTTAATCACTTTTTGTTTGAGAAAAAGCCAGATATTCTTGTTATTACTTTATACTTTTAGTTTTTTAATTAGCATAATACGTGTTGGTACATATACAGTACAAGTAAACGTCACACAATACAAAATTTATTACAATATAAGCACAAAATGCACAAATATACTACAATATAAGTACAAAATGCACAAATATTATGGTGATCGATTTCGGTGAACCACGCTCACCTTCCTAAGACCAGAGGGATTCACAAAAGAATCCCTCTGGTCTGAGGAACCACCAAAGGGATTCTTTTCAGAGGGAACTTTTGTGAATCCCTCTGGTCTGAGGAAGGTGAGTGTGGTTCACCGAAATAGATCACCATAATATTTATGCATTTTGTACTTGTATTGTAGTATATTTGTGCATTTTGTGCTTATATTGTAATAAATTTTGTGTTGTGTGACGTTTACTTGTACTGTTTATACTTTTTACCAGGGATCTTCAAGCCCTACAAGAGATCACTGCTATTCAGTCTCTTATGCAGATGATACTTCTCATATTACAAGCAATAACTCAGTGAATAACTCAGTACTAGCAATACAGACGATATCGCCCATCATTATTGTTTCAGAAACGATCTTATCTTGAACATGTCAAAAATCAAGTGCCTCGCCTTCGGATGTCATAAAGATGATGTTATTACACCACCTGTGCTTGAAAGGGTTAAAAAAGTAAAACATCTTGCTACTATTGATGATCGGCTATCCTAGAATTCCCATATAGATACCCTGTGTACAAAACTCAGCTTAGCACTCTATGTATTGAGAAGAATAAAATCAATAGGATCAGCTCTCACAACAAAAACAGAACGTCACGCCCTATTTGAGCCGCATATCTAATGTAGAATGGCTCTCTAGGGTGGGTCATCCTCTGGGAATCTGCAAATAGTCTTGCAAAAGCATGCAATTTGAATCCTGGCCGACTTAAATCCCAGATAAAGCTATAGGGGGGGCTTTTAAAACTTTGAAGATTCCTACAGTAGTCTCACTATACATCTGTGAAGATATTCTTCACGCCTACAAGAATAATTTACCAAGAAACAGAGAAGTCCATCACCACCAAACAAAACATGCCAGCTCCAGCTCATCGAACAGCCCTATATACCTAGAAACCCTCTTTTGTGGCAGCTAGATTTTTTAATCTTTTACTAAGGAACCTTAAGGGATACTTTAATATTTTTGGCATATTTCCATTAGGCCTATAAATTAAGTGATTTTTTAACAACTTTTTTAATTTTACGTGTTTTTATACTGAACAAGAATTTGTAAACTATTTTGTCTATTACAATTATTATTTCTCGAGATACAACTGAAAAACTGCTTTCACGGCTAATCACAATCAGCAGTCATAACATGACCATAATAAACACTATTAACCACAAAACCTTAATTCACATATCTCTTCACCCGGTCCGGTAGGCCTTCATGGATGCCAGAGATCCAAATTTATCTCTTATGTTGACAGAGCGTGGTTATCCCTTGTTAGATTGTAATTCTATTATGGCAGTTGTTGGTTTTCAGTCGATGGCCCACAGTTACAAACAACTGTTATTTTATAACATACCTGACGAGCTACGACAAAGATGGATTCTACTATGGATTCTACATTAGTTGCTGGTTTCAGTGATAAGCAATATATGATATAATTTTTTTTTTACTATTTTATTCAACAAATTGGAATGTCAACAAAACCAAGAATAATTCTGAATTCACCATCTTGCCACTTAAATCGATACTACTTACCTAATGTTTGCCAGTAAATAAATTATGTTTATTATGCAAATGTTTGTTTTCGAGTGTTTATATTGATCACATGTAGTAAGGAGTGTATTGAGTGATTATAATCTATAATAATATAATGTATTATATTCTATAATAATATAAAGTGAAATATATTAGGCCTACATAGGCTATGTTTTCATATAGTAATTAGGTTCTTATTTTATTTATAACTATTTATTATGGTTATAAATAGGTAAGTAATCTTATTAATTATTATTTTAGATGTCTGGAAATCTGCTTGATAGCTCTGAGGATGTCCGGGATTTATCAGATGATAATCATTCTGAGTTGAGTGGTTGTTAGATTTTCCTTCAGGAAGCAGTGATGACTATGAGCCTAAAGATGATTACGAGAGTGATGACAGTAGATAATCCCCTAGAATTCATTAACCTCTCTTTTATTTGTCCCTGACCAGCACTTTGATTATGTAACTGTAGCTATTTCAATTCTGTAGCTATTTCAATTTCTATAGCTGTTGTTATATATACTGATAATAGCTACTAATCGTGATTTGCCACGAAAATAGTTTTTCCAATATCTCAAGAAATAATTGTAATAGACCAAAATAGTTTTCAACTTCGTATTCAGCGCAAAATACACAAAAAAACAAAAATATGATTAAAATACCATTTAAATTATTTTAGTTGTGACTATGGTTTTATTCAAATTGTTCTGTAAAATAAGTGATTACCACAGAATAAAAAACATATCTTGTAAAATAAAGCCAATTCTAGACCCATTTAATTCAAAATTTTCCAATTTTTTTGTATAGCAAGAAACTGCATAAATACCGATTTTTATTATAGGCCTATTTTTAAATAGCAAGTGGGTACTCCAATTGTGCTGAATTTTGTACTGATCAAGAATATTTAAAGGGTTTTGAAGTCGGACCATTATTAAGTGTTAGCACGAGAAACATGCCTTTTTGGATGAAGTTATGTTTTTATAGATTAGGTTTTTTTAAAGTAAGGTAGGTTACATTCTATTAGGTTAGATTTAGTGAAGTTATGCTATTTTTTTTTTTTTTTTTTAACTTATCCTAATTAAATTTAACCAAATTCTAACATAACCTACCCATACCTAGTATAACCTATCCAAACTTCAACCTTATTGAAACCATTTCCGACTCCACTGCAATAATGCTCTGATTGCAAAACCATTGCCGTATTTGTGATCAAAACGCAATTTTCCATAATTTGTATAAGAATAACAATATATCTACATCAACACTGGATTTACAAATAAACAGATTTTCCGTTTTTTTTTTTATTTTCATTATTTTCCCAGCCTATTCCCCCAACATTTTTGCAAGTAGGTCTACTTTGAAATTACCCCGTTATATACTAACTGTTTTGAGAAACAAAAATGAAAAATGCATAATGCGCTATATATAATAGTTACCAAAAAACAGATTGACGAACAAAAAGATGTTTCTGTTTTTTCTCATTTTCATTGTTTTCCCAGCTAGGCCTATTCCTCAAAAATGTTTGCAAGTAGGCCTACTTTCAAAATTTTCCCATTAGGCTATATATACTAACTGTTTATAGAAGCAAAAACGAAAAATACATAAGGTGCTAGGTCTTTAGGCTATTTAATAGTTATAAAAAAGCATTTCATGTGAAAATATAGCCGATTCTTGGCTATTTCAAGTAGTTTTCAAATTTTGTAATTTGCTAAACTAGAAACTATAAATAGGCCTACCCCCTTATGTTGAGTCCCTTAGAATAAGAGAATTATATAGAGGTTTTGAGATAAAAACTTTTGTGAACCAGAAGTATTATTAATGTATGTTTACCACACACTTTAACATAAGTGCACAAGATAAAAAGGTTAGCAACAAAGAAAATACTATGCATATTCTAAATCATAACATTTAAAAAGTAGTAGGCTGAGATGAAAAATATGGGAAGGTTTGCCAAGAACAGCAAGCATTCTGTATTTCACAAAAGTTCATTCTTAAATTATATGCCCAGAAGACTAATAAGAACTAATGTCTTACCTTTTCACTTGATGGAACCTAAAATACTGTTCAAACTTTACTTGCTCTTTGATAACTCGATTGACGGTTGACCTAAACATGTCTCACTCTTTAGTATTTATTTAAAATAAAACTTATGACTATGTTAATATCCAATAAAGATGCAGAAAATTAATGTTTACTATTCACTACGATCAAGTTGTATTAGGGCTATTATTAACAAGGTGAAAATTATGAAATCTTTAGACTTTAATCTCTGAACGATCTTTAGAGTTCACGACTTGTCTAAATGTAAGTAGTCCAGGCCAGAGTCTCCCTCTCCCTCTCTCGGTCTGTGCTCACAGTTCACACTCTAAATTGTCAGTCTCACTAACAGTTGTCTTCTCAGTTCAGTCTAAGTTTATTCTTTCTCCCCTCCGTCCAACTCAATTCCTCCTGTCAGAGATTGACAGAGACAGAAGTGTTAGAACTACAAATTAACTATGTCAACAAACCCCACGGAATAAAAAAACATTAGTCACTAAAATGTTTTTCTGGTTTGTCGAAGACAAGTTTTCTAGTACATGCAAACACGACGTTCAATGAATCCACCATATTCACAACGTGGTTTCATTGAATATGGTTAAATTAAATGGGTCTATTTTTTTTTTAATAGATCAATTTTAATTAAATTCTGCAAATTGTAATGCTTGACCATTCAAGTTATTATAGTACACCTTTGTCAGCAGAATGAAGTAAACATTGGATTGATTCATTAAAAAATGTCAAACTGCTTCATCCCATTGGGTGTCTTTTCCAGATGCATGATAAAATTAGAGGAGTCCCAAACATCTTAGCTAAGCTGAGATTGACGAAAATAAAAAAATAGAATGTTCTCATTTTGTATATTCAGTTAGGATAATCATAATAACCCGTGTATATGATATCCTAGTAATGGTGGAAAATTTTGAGGGATGATATTATAGTCCAGCCATTCTAACTTTAAGAATAAGAATATATTTATTTTCTCGAAATATATACATAAAATACATATAATTACATTCAAACATAAAAAGGTTACTTCTTAATTCTCTGTTAACAAAATAAAACTTATACTACTAGAACAAAACCTTTCATAAATTACATATTTCAAGAAAATACTAGGACCTCCTAAGGCAATGCCTGTTTTAGAGGTTCCTTCTTTTCAAATAAATCTTAATATGCGCATGAGCAAATAATATTAATTTAAATTAAAAAATCCCAATTCTTCAAAATATAAACACTAATATAAAAACATAAATAGCTTAAACCTTAACTCTAAATTTAATGTTATCCTAACCCTATTTATGACAATTTATGACTAACCAAATACTGTATCAGGCTTGGGACTAA
>JAQJVL010010949.1:0-10543 GCA_035578905.1 Stictocephala bisonia
TAGTATTTTTCTTGACCTCTCCAAAGCATTTGATTGTGTGCACTATGAGACACTGTTGCACCTTAGAAAAATCTGGAGTTAGAGGTTTACCACACATTTGGCTCACTTCGTATCTTAAAGATCGACACCAGTGTGTACAAATCGCAAATATAACTTCAAATAAAAATAGAATGGTTCATGGAGTCCCACAGGGTTCTATCCTCGGACCACTTCTTTTTTTAATCTATGTGTGCAGATTGAACACAGTGATCCAGAATGGAGAACTGATTCAATATGCCGATGATACGACTCTCTGTATTAAAGGAAAGACATCCATAGAATTAGAAATAACACCTTTTATAGAGCTTAATTCTTGCATCCAACATTTCAGTGAACTGAATCTAAAATCAAATAAAACCAAATCCAACATAATGAGTTTTTGCCTGCGACAGCAGGAGCTCCAATCTCAACCCCATGTCTTCGTGGATGACGCTCTTTTAGAGGTGGTAAATTCCACAAAATTCCTTGGAATGTTCTTTGATAGAGGACTGACTTGGGACGATCATATTGACCACGTTTGTGGTAAAATTGAATCAGGCATATATGCGTTGCGCAATCTTGCAAAGTTCTATTCCCCTAGTGTCTTACTCATGGCCTATTATGGCATGGTGTATTCACATCTGGAATACGGAGTGAGACTTTGGGGAGGTTGAGCAAAAAGCAAAATAGAAAGGGTTTTTTAAACTTAACAAAAGGCTGTTAGAATAATTACTAAGTTGAACCACAGAGAGTCGTGCCGGAATTCTTTTAGGGAGTTAAAATTACTGACTTTACCTTGCCTTTATATGTATGAGGTGATACTATACTGCAGATCACGTTCTTCCTTAATTCGTGGCAGGAACGTTCACCAATACTACACTAGAGACAGGGAAAACCTCCGAACACAGCAACACAGATTGGCACTATCAGACCACATGCCACATCAGGTTGGTGTCAGACTAATCAACAAGCTCCCTGAAGAATTTTCAATTAACAACCAAAGTCAATTCAAAACTCGATTTAGACACCTCTTGATGGCTAAAGCTTTCTATTCTGTGGATGAGTTCATTATGAGTCGCTGGGATGATTAAACAGCAGGACAGGAAGGCAGTATGATTGTGGCTGTATGAATGTTAGTAATATGTATGTGAATGTGGGGTGAATGACCTTTGTTGTTTAGTTTTAGAATTTTTAACACATTTTAAATATTTATGTATATAACATTGACGATTTCATGACGTGTTAAAAATTGTTACTATGCATTAAAATAAAATAAAAAAAAGAAGCTATCCTAATGCCACCTCCTATCTCCTCTCCTGCTCGTTTCCCGAAGTCTAAGAAACTTCAAGAAAAGAAGGCTCCTCACAAGAGTCAGAGTCAGGTTCTTGAAGGGGGGTGTTCACACGATTTGGCTCCCTGCTCCAACATGCCCTAAAGCTATTGTCTCAAACAGAGCAGCCAGTCGTGAAACTCCTCTTCTATTTAAGTGACGGCCATCCCGACTGAGGTCCCTCCTTGACACACATCAGTTGGTCTCCACAAATATGACGTTGAAGTTGTTACACATTAATTCCAGTTAACTGTTAAAATCAAAGAGTGGTTTATATCCAATATCAAGTGTGGTAATTATGCTGTTTACGTATATTTTAGAATTTAGAAAATAGGATTTAGCTGTAAACAGCAGATCTGCCATACTGTAGAGAGCCTCTTTTTTTGCCATGGCCCCCGTTGTACCCAGGACCTCCCCTGTGTAACAATTGTTAATTGTTTCATTATAATTAAATTAGAAAATTGTATTTAGAAAATGTTAAATATTATAAGAACTGAGAGGTTTAGGAGTTTGGTTTGTTTTCCAAAAGTTTTCGATATAAATTCTCCAAGTTTTGAGAAAAATTCAGAATCTTCCCCTTTCAAATAAAAAAGTAGTTTTTTTCCATATAAATTAGCTAAATAACCAGTATTTTCACGTCTGTTAATTTCATGTCAATTTCATGCGTCATGTTTTCTGAAGGCAACATGTTTGGTGAGCCTTACCTGTTCAGATGCAGGGCCGCCCAGAGGGGGGGGGCAAAAGGGGCAAATTGCCCCGGGGCCACACAGACTTAGTTCACAGGGGGGGCCACATTTCATGCAACAAAAAAGAAAATACTTAATAATCTACTAGATAAGAAACGATTCAGGCCTGTATCAAAATATCAAAAGTGATATTAGGCCAGATAAGTCTTCCAGTTTTAGTTTTAAAACGTTTAAACTAAACCATTGGTTTTATAGCAACCAGGGAGCCTTTTGGAGCAAGTTGTACACTGGTCTTTGAAGTTTGTCAGCGGTCGACATAGTATTGTGACAGCATACGCTCTGGTTGGTGCGTGACTACAACTAACTGTACTCCTCGCCAGTTGTCTTGTTTGCGAACAAGTGTACAGGCATGCAGCTTGTGAACACACCAAAATATAAATTCCAGTTTGCGAACAAAAAAATATACTTGAGTGGTGTGTACAGTGGGCCACCTCTATGAGATGTCCTGTTTTCGTACACTATTTATATAAAACATGTCAAAAGACCCACTAACTTTACATTTGTATTACTCAAAACTCCGTTTTTGGATGTGTTTAATACAAGGTGGACAAGAACGTTTCTGTATGTTCTATTTTTTAACTTTGATTTCAAAAGTATATACTACTTCAAACAAAATTGTTATACTTGTCCTAAATTCAACTCTATCTTGGCTTTTAGTGGTAGGAAAATCAATCGCTTGGTCACGTTATTATCCTTACAAAACCATTAGTTATGATATATTACTATTATAAACTTAAGATAATACAGCAATTGCGAATTGATTTATATTTGTAGTGGTTTGTTGATTAAGCTTTTTTCCTTATTATTTTGTATTTTTTCACAAATTCTGTTTATGTTGATAAATAATCTTGATTTAGTGTTTCGAAAATCCCTTGACTCATCGTAGCAAAATAATAGATCTATATAATGTGAAAACGAGTGATCAGTAACCTGCGGCCTAAAGTATGCAAATTAATAAATTGTAATAAAAAAGTGGAATCCTAAGAACAACACAATTAAATAAGCAAACAAAATTACAGTAAAAACATTTTAAATCTGTAATTTAAAAAAGATCGAAAAGTCTTTATGAGAAAAGGTTCTTACAAACTTGGTTTCAAAGCTGGTAGTAGGCGGCGGCACTCCGTTCGAACGTGGTAACGTTGCACTCTTTCCCGGCACTGATCAGCTAATTGTTCAATATATGCACTAAATTTAAGAAATAGTAGTCGTATTTCAGTAATAACTGTGTTTAGAACCCCAAAACCCGCAGGCAAAATATACGATGTTGTAAAACGTGGCTGGAAGAGCTCAATTAATTGTCATGAAGGCTAGATCGGGGACATCGTCAATCATTAGCCTGTTTGATTACTGTCATCCTGTAAAGAAATATTTTGTTATTGTTGTATTTTATAGAGTGATATTTCTGTAATTTAAGCGTTCTTTTGGATTTCCTAGTAAACTACTATAATTATCAATTAATTCAATTTGCTATGATTCATATTCCATTTAAATATTTTGAGAGAACATAAATCTAAAGTTTAGGCCTAGTAATTTATGGTAACGTTTTATTTAAATCAATAAAAATAGACTATAAATGTTTCAATATAGTATTGTAATATACTGCAAAGTAAATTATATATTTTTACAGTATAAAAAGAATAAATTAACGATGAAACCACTAAATTACAGTAGATTTCTAGGTACTTAAATCTGGTAAATATGCATACAACATCACCGCTCGCTTACCGGAAGTGCAACAATATGTGTGTATGATGCATTACATTCTACTTGTCCTACGCTATCGCGGGAGGAATTGCGTGGCATAATCTTGTCTAAAAATTATAATTTTGTTACGTTCTGTACTATCCGGATTCATCTTCCATCATATTTAACCGGTTAACCAGAGTTTAATGTACATGCAATTCTTTTTACTTTCTATCTACTGTAATGTTTCCTTTGACATTTTAAATTCACTAGTTATTATGACATGGATGTTCGTAAAGACATTTTACCAATATATTATGACATAGGTCTTAATGAAAAGAGGAGCTCTTAAGTACGCCGTTAATAGATAAAACAGCTTCATCATTGTTCAGATTTGTACAACTCCTTTTGAATAATATTTATTTTGTGACATTTAACTTGTTGTGACTCTTTTATTGTCTGGTTTAATTTACCCTGAAACTGTAACAGGAACAGGGGCGTATTCTCAACATATTCAGTAGAGTAGCTCTTGATTAAAAACAAATTATGCCCACGTACAGGTTGTCCCCAAACAAATAGCATAATTGATTAATGTTGTCATTCATTAACATAACAAATCTACGACCAATCAAAATAATTTTCACAATTTTTTACTGTCACTGACAAACGAGTAAGCCATTTATATTTTTGACAATCATTAATACAGTATTTATTTATTGTTTGTTGCGTGATAAGTGAAATTAACTAAGATTGAACCACTGTGTGTACGTGTATTGTTGAGCGGGAGGGTCAATACCACTGTTCGTGAATTGGTGTGTGGGTGTGTCAATACCACTGTCACTGTACGGACGTGTACACTGTGATGTACATCAAAGATATAGTATCCAATTTGACAGACATAAATTTTACTATGTTTTATGCTGAGAAAATTTAGTTGGTACAAAATGCCTTTAAGCCTATGAAATAAAAATTGAATAGTTTTAAAGTTTAGCACAAAGACAAACTAAAATCACGAATATAAACTAGATGTTTTAATGTCCAACATCAATAAGCTACATACCCAGTGGTCTACAACCTGTTTTGAAAACAATAACATAACCTCAACTCTCAGTTGACTGTTTTTAAAGCACTAGATGTTCGCGCTCGCCAAATTAATTTACTTCGTGAACATTCGGCCACTTGCTCTTTAGCAAGCGAAGCCAAGTGGCCTATACAAATTTATTGGCCCCTCCCTCCCTTACCCACAGCTAATATCATTGGCGAGGATGGCTCCTCAACTGGCAATCGAAGAACTGCTGCGCCCAACTATGCAACTAACTGTGGCATTGCTTGGTTCGTTATTATTTATTTATTTTTAAAGAATAACAATTTTGATATAAGAGATTGATGTTATTGTAGTGGTAATACCATAGACCTTCTATTATACCAGACAGTCCCATCCCAGCCAGAAAATTGAAGACAGTAAAAATCGGAGCGGAGGCAGAGCAACCTAGTAGGAACCACTACAAACAATTTTATACCCCCTGATTCATGCGACTCTACTGGCAATCTCGGAAATAAGACTTGTGACGTAATTTGATGATGTCATTCTCCCCCTCATGTCTCCAGGAGGCAATTACCTGCGGGGCGTGGGAACGGAAATAAAGCAAGCGAAGCCCAAACATTCAAACAGATTCTTCAACTGTGTCTCCATTTCAGTTAGCTTTGAAGGTTTTTTAATCTTGCAATATACACTGGGGCACTCAGTTCAGTACCTCAGAGAATTTTGACATCCTTTTTATATTTGTTTGGATAACACTGACGACCACCATGTTTCATAACTTAATTATTAAATTATTTCAGAAAATTAATTACTTTTTAAAAATACAAAACCAGCAATTAAACAAGAACTATAAAATATATAGAAAACAACTTTAAATTTAAAAGTTGTAGAGAATTGTATGCTCTATAAAACTATTCTTTCAAAATACTATTTCTTCCAGCCTGATAATTAAAAATAAGTGTTTATTCTGGACACTGAAATGCTAATTTTTCACTTTTAAGCCCCATTGTAAAAAAACTATAATTCTTAAAAAATTTCTGGTAGATTTATTAATTACTTTGGTTATTTACAAAACTTTTTTACGCTGGTCAAACTTACCTGACCAAGAAATAAAAAAATTCCTCGCTTCTTGAAAATTTCATGTCGCGGATTTTTAATGAATTAAAATGAGGTTTTCATTTTAACGCTTGTATAAAATATCTGTCACAACTACGTTATAATAAACATTTACCATTATAATACTTGTTTCTTCCTGTAAAAAAATATATGCCACATGTGTACCTTAAATTTAGTTTTCTTGCTTCAACGAGCGTTGGAATCTGGTGGCAACAGATCTGTAACCCAGCTACTTGGAGAAAAAGTGTTTAGGAGATTGTAGGCGATAGGTTCCATGCTCGGTCCTCTTAATACCGACACGGCCTCCGCTTAACGGTTGCCATCGACGTGGACATTACGATAGAAGTCTGTGATGTCCATGTTGGATGGTAGTTAGAGTTCGAATTTTGTGTAGGGGAGAGAAATGAGTGTCAGATTTATCAGTTACCTGTAAATCAAACCAACACTACGTGGTTCGGAGTCTACATAAAGCTGTAGGTCCCTTAGTTGCCCTGTCTGTTGGGCTATTAATAAATTGCATACTTGGGAAAGTTAATGATTTTTTTAAACTGAACAAAGTTAAAGTTAATACTCTAAAAACGTAACTAATTGAAGTTAAAAGTTAGAATAAATTTAAACTAACTGATTAAAGTTAAAGTATTAGAAAATTAACTGAAATTGAAAGTTAAAAGTTAGTTTTGGTACAGTAAAATATACATAAACAAATACTCAACCTGTATTATCTTTTATTATTTATAATATCTTAGATAAATAGGCCTATTTATAGTACATTATCATACAATACTATTAATTAGACTATAGCAATTTCTACAGTAATTTTTGTTATATAACAGTCCGAAATCTTACAAATTAAATATTTTATTTAATTTCTAAAATTATTAACAAAAACTGACATAAGTCTTTGAAATTAAAGTTTTACATTTTTAAGCTATACTTTGAAAAATCAATAACTATCTTATAGGAAATTCACGATAACAACACTTTTTTTAATTGGCGCAGATAATAAGAAAGGCCAAATAATATCGTGACATGTTGACTCCAGGTGATTTTTATCAGGCGTGCGATGATAAGGAAGGGTCACTGATAAGAAAGTATGGGGATTAGCGGTAAAGAAAAACTGAACAAAATATACTCACTCTATATTAGATGTTTAAGTATTTGCCGTTCTGAGTGCATGTTTTATTCTTACTGAAATAAGTTAATTAAAAATTATGAAAACTATATAAATCATTAAAAAAATACAAAACTAATTACCATTGATAATATTATTAATATTAAAGATAGTATTATCATTATCTTTTCTTTTCGACGGTGCCGATAGCAAAATAATGAAAACAGAACGAAATATAGCAATTGTTACTTGAAATATGTTCTGCAATCTTGTAGATAGTTTATTCTGTTGCGTGGTATCATATACTGGATTGAATTTACCTAGTAAGCCTAATTTAAAATAAAGTACACGTTTGAGGAAATGTTGGATTGACTAACCATTTAAATGGTTTTTCCCGACTTCTTTTTAACAGGACAATTTGGATTTTATGTAATGATCAATTAATCAAGTATTGACAGCATTAACATCAAAATGCGACTGATTTTCCTAATTACTTATACAGATAGATGGGTAAATAGGTAAAATTACAGTATTAGAGTTTATGACAGATAAACAAGCTTAGGCCCAACACGTTGATTTAAAACAAGATAACTAAATGACTATCTCAACTTTACCCCTAAACATAAACTAGTCAAGTGAAAAGATCATTTCAAGGACACAAGTCAATCCCACAACAATGGTATACTCGTTTGGTCCACCTTTTTTATTTATAAGGCAGTAAAATGTGAGTAAAGGGTAGGGAGTGCGTCTTCAAAACAGTGACCTTGCTTGTCGGTGACAATTGGGGGTCAGGATGAGGAAAACAATCGGTCTTTGACCTGAGTTTTAGATACTTTCTCCTCAGTCCACATTCCTCGGACCAAATTGCACCTTTTATCACATTTGAAAAACTAACTGAGTTACTTTAACCGTTAGCAAGATTTTCAACTAGTTAAAGTTAGAAGTTAAACATTACCAAAACTAACGAATAAGTTAAAAAGTTAATAGAAAAAGTAACGATTAAATTTAATCGTTAATCCCAAGTATGATAACTTGTCATTCTGAGGAATAGTTGAACTCAGTTAGTAACCAGACTACACTCATCCTACACACATATCATCATTCATATTCGCCTTAAAATACGCACAACGTTGTGTCGGTATCTCATTATTAAGTAAGAATGTAAGAACGAAATCATGTTTTGTACGGCCGAGTCGCCTATGTTTTTTGGCAAAATTTATATTTTCAATCGCTAAAATTAAACCCTATTTATTGGAAATGTAAAATCTTACAATTTTTCTCGGGACGACATGATTATACCTTCCGTCCAAATTTCAAAATAGTACTTTTGTATTAATTTACCTTTTGTATCAGTAATTAGGTATGATTATTGTTATCAAAAGTTATAATAACTTGAATCTCTTTTTACTACATTTTAATAATTTATCAGTTACTTTTATCTTATAAAAGGGAGGGACAGGTTGGCACTCGAAGCTACAATTAATAAACTAAAAAAAAATTTTTTATATGTTAATCCCGTAGCAAGACACGGGTAAACAGCTAGTAAATGATACGAGTCTAATATAATAATTATAGCGTTCGTACTACTATAGACTATATCATTATGACTAAACGTAGAGACTGTTAATTCAAATATGTTCATTATTACATAGTAGAGCTGAGCAGCAAGAAGAAATTTCTAAATGAATCTAAAAGTAACAGATGTTCAAACGTAAATAATATATTTATAATAATTTAACTAAGGCTAAGGCGATTATTAAAACCAAATAAAATATTAAAATACGTTGGATATAGTATCTTTAGTTCTACGCTATGTACGAATTTCATTTGAACTTCCACGTAATCTGGAAAAACAGCATTATAAATTAAGAACACGATTATATGTGGGCAGTTTTAATAACACAGTCTTAATTAGCGAGCGCCGAAAAGCAGAGTAACAAGCGCGGGAGCTATGCAGGGTTGCCATACGTATAGTTGCAATGGCTGAATGCTGAAATCAGTCATATTTTTCTGTAGAGATTACTTTTTTTTAGTAAAGAACCATTGTTTTTAATGGCTTCAACAATTCAGTACATGATATGTCACTGTAAACTTTTATGCTCAGACCCTCTCCACTGACAATCTATTCCGATCGGGTGTCCGGTACGATACGAAAACAAATCGAAAATAGTTTAGTAACTATTTACTAAGACAATACAAATACTTATAATAATACTACTGTATTATTATTATTATTATTATGGAAATTTGGCCAAAAGAAATAAAAATAGAACATTTTCAGACAAAAGAACTCTTTTTTTTATTTAAAAATAGCATAATAACTGTAATAATTTAAGACTGAGTTATTAAATTGAATAACTATAATTCTATTATACTGTGATGTACATCAAAGATATAGTATCCAATTTGACAGACATAAATTTTACTATGTTTTATGGTATATAGAAGGTATAATAGAAGGTCTATGGTAATACTTAAGGAAATTTTTAAAAAGTATATGACAATTAGAGAAAACTTACCGGAGCTTCGCAGCTAGCCCTGAGAAAACGTCCATGAACAAGAATCTTAATTACAATAGTAATCTAACGAAAGAGATGGTAAGAATATCGTAGAATGTGCTAAAAGTAAAATTGTAATTGATATTGATATTTCAATATCAATTATAGTATATTTGACAATCAGAGTAATAAAATTTATTTTGAAGTGAAGGAAGGGGCCACATGGTAAACTCTGCCCCGGGGCCACCCAAAGTCTCTGGGCGGCCCTGTTCAGATGTCCTGGTTTAGAGGGTTCTGATTGGTTGGTTTTGCTTCTAGAGTTAAGAGGGGTTAAGTCCGTGGGTCGAAGCTTGCGTGCGTTCGAGCGGTTCGACGATTTCTTCTTGTGAGTGACCACGTATGTTCCTCTTTCGAGTTCACGGCGAATTTATACCGTTTTCGGTGTTTTTACCGTTTGCGGCAATTTTCTTCTTAGTTCGCGTGTGAGTGAGAGGGTGTATGCCGGTCGAGCTTTGTTGTGGTGTCTAGTGGATTTAATCCTCCAGGACAGCTACGTAAGTTTTCTTTAGTTAGGTTTTCCAGTAGGGTTTCAGTAGATAGGGTAAGATCCACCAAGCATGCGCGGTAATCTTGTTCTGGTTTGAAGTCACTCTTCTAGAGACAGTTTTTAGAGTGTTTTGATTTCTGTTTAAAATTTTGTAAGTAAAAAGGAAAATGTTTCTAGTCACTAAAAGCTGGTTATTTCTTTTGGTTCCAGATCTCCCGGAGGCAATTTTGAATTTAAAGATTTTGAAATTTAAGGCAATTTAAAGAATTTAAAACAATTTTAAAGCAATTTATACAATTTTAAAGAATTTAGGAAAATGTATTACAATTTTGAAATTTTTAATTTAATAGTTGACAGAAATTTACTAAAAAAAGTCAAATAAATAAAAAAGGTTCTGGTCTGAAGATTTAATTTATTATTTTGGAAGAGTTGTTTTAATTTATTTATGTTCC
>JAQJVL010010950.1:0-10534 GCA_035578905.1 Stictocephala bisonia
AAGGGAAGGCCCGGGAAAGTGGACTTGGAGTACCTATCTGGCATTACATGTTACATTATTTCGTGTCTGTCACCGATCATTGAGTGTTACGTAACATTTTCATGTCTGTATTTGAATCAAGGTCGGGTGTCTAGACACCAGGTGTTCTTGCAAGGTTGCCCGCCAAGGCGGTCGAGGTCCGGTGTCTAGACGACAGCTGGCCTTTCTCGAGGTTAACCGCTAAGGCAGACGTGGTCGGGTGTCTAGACGCCAGGTGTGTATGCAAGGTCGTGTTGCGTAACCTTTTCATGTCTGTACATGCAGACGTTCCTTGAGAGGCTTTTGCACTGACATTCTACCGACCATACAGGGTGAGTATCTACGTAATATGTTTGTGCATGCTGTAGACCTGTAGCTGTTTTGGCGGGAGCCGCCATATTGGATCGGACCCAGTTGGCACATAGAATATATATATGTATGAAATAATACATTTTATATAGTATAACTACGAAATTTTGGAGGGTAGGTGGTAGCACTGTGTCCGGCAGCCATCTTGGATCCGGTCACGTGACCTTCCCCCACACAATCCATTAGCGCCAATTAAAAACTCATTAAGGTCATTAAAAACTCATTAAGGTCAATTAAAAACTCATTAAGGTCAATTAAAAACTCATTAAGGTCAATTAAAAATCAATTAAGGTCGATTAAAAACCAATTAAAACCCCCCACCCTCGACACGCCGTGGGGCGAAAACTCGCCATGGGGCGTCGTCGGAGCCCTGTTTCCCCTCTACTGTAGTCGTCAAGGAGCTGCTCTAACTGATTAGGAAAGGGACCAAACATTCTATGGAAGTGTGAAATTAGAATGTCTTACAAGTGAATTTTGACTTCTCTCAACAACAATTTCAGATAATGTTTTACATTAATTTTCTTTTCAAAGTGGTCCATTGAATTATCAAACCATAAGTGTCAAACAGGGTTTTGTACTTCGATTGTTCCTTGAAACGTTTATAAAAATAGTATGAATGTTGTGTATATTGTTAGTGACAGCTTCATGCTCAGTTTTCTTGATACTGACAGAAAGTCAACTCCATGGTTGTCATTGACGTGGGCACTATAGTTACATTACTGAGACACCGTTCCTATTTTATATGAATGGCGTCCAATATTTACAAGAAATTAGATGAGAAACAATAACTAGTCTAAATGTGTTGCCTAGCAAAGAACTAGACGGTCAGATCATTGAAGTATATCTCGAATGACATGGATCACCCATAATCATAAATAACAATAAAGACTAGTTAAATAATACATAATAATAATTTTGTTCTGAACAAGAAAATATATCACTATACTATCCAATATTGACACAAAATTAGGTTACGTGTAATAACTAAATATGTTCCCTAGCAACGAATATAACAATCAGATCGTTCAACTATTTTCGAATGTCACTCCAACGACACGGATCACATATAATAACAAATAACAATAAAAACAGTTAAATAATACAACAGAAAAAGTCACATAAAAGCACAACAACAAACATAAACAACTACCGACTTGGCCATATCGAACGGGACTGGCGAGTAGGCAGACAGATGGCGTGTGAGAAGCAGTAAACAAACGAAATCGACTAGCCACTGTGCCCCCTAAAAAAATGTTTAAGAAAATTCAAAGACACGTAAACAAACATTGTTTCACGGTCTTTCAGCTAGTATTTGTATTTGAAACGGCTTTGACATTTTATTTTGACTGTAAGTTGCTGTATCTGAGCGCATGCACATTGCTTCATATTGAAGCGGTAACATTTTACTAACGAATCGCCTCATTTGAGGAGATCAAAATTCCTTGAGTTAACTATAAAAAATTTATAAAAATAGTAAATCTTTTACAAAAACCAACTTACGGTCCATTAGAACAGGTTTTCACCTGTCAAATTAAACTTCAATTGTTATGACACAGTTGTTTTTATCGGCCGAGTCGTTGAAATAGAAACCCATGAAACGCATAAACAATTATTGTTTGTTAAGACTACCTTTCATGTGTACAAAACGTGAATATATTTTCAAGTTTAAATATTTTATTTATTTATAACATTACAAATTTATAAACAAATTAAACATCTGCCCAATTACAACAATGGAAATATTTGCAATAAACTAATGATAATTATTTTGTCCAAATATATATATTTGGATTTATGTAATTGAATAAAATAAAGTTAAATATATACCATAGTTTGTCAAGCTATGAATTCACATCCGTTCATAGAGAGGCTTACCAAATAGAAAAAATGTCAAAGAATATTAAATGAAAACAAATGAAATGAACAGGTTTGAAATCACACAGCAAATTTTTTAAGTGGTTTTAAATAGCCAAGTAATACCATTGGGTATTTATAATAATAAATAGGTAACTATGCAAGTAGTTTGAGTGAGATTCTGTAAATGAATTTAATATGGTGATTTTACGCAATACAACTATTATTGACTATTATTTGTAGTCAAAAGCCACATGATGAAGCCGAAGGCGAGGTGTATTGAGCACAGCGAGCGTCGGAGTTGCACGCGAAGCGCCGAGGGGTGTCCCCTATTATATTCACATATAATACCAAATTGTTCAAAATAGTTTCGAGTTGTTTTAGATAGTAAAACAAAGAAAGTTAAGTGTTAGATTGTCCGTATTGGTATTATATTCGTGATTATGTATGTCAGTTTAGGTGAGTTATAAATAATTCTATGTGAATACAAAGTTTGTGAGTCGGCCATATATGGTAATACGTGTTTACATAGCATGGGCTGGTAGCCATCAGACTACTATCGGCGGAAAAATTATGTGCACCCGAGTTTGAATATTGTTTTATAAGGAACTAAGTGGCCTAGGAAACATCTAATCACACCACTATTTTCGTAGTTTAATATAACATTTTCAAATGTACGTTTTTATTTCATTACAAGTTTTAATAATTGTTATAATAGTTAGAACAAAAACGTACTGGAATCGGAACTAGTTTTCACTGTACATAACATGTTTATCGCCTTTATATTTTAATGCCTGGTTAATAGAAATGTTTTCTACACGTTTTAAAGATTTTTTAATGTTTCCAATTTGAGATAAAACGTTTTTATAAATTATCCGAAAATTTTTTTTCTTGGCTTCTTGAAGCTGTAAAATTTATTACTCGGTCTTTTTGTAACCCTTTTGACATGTATAGTTGCGATAAACTACTCTCATTTGTGTAAGTAAATTCAGTGATTTGAAATCGATATAGGCTAAATCAATTTCAATAACTTTATAGTAATAAATCTCAATTGATTTAAATCAATATAAAACCAATGCATTTATTTACACATATGAAAGTAATATATCGTAACTATACATATCATAAGGATTGCAACAAGACTAAGCAATTAGTGTTACGAATTCTAGAAGACAAGAAAACAATGTTTCAGGTAACTGATTAAAACTTTTTTTTATTTTTTTAGGTAACAATTCTAACATTTACAAAACTTATAGAAAAAATTCTCACTAACCAGATACTGTACTAAGCAAATATAAATGCGATACATTGATGGGATTATGAGTAATAACGTTGTAAATTTGATGTACAGTGAAAAATAGTTCAAACTCCAGAACTTTTTTGTTACAACTACGATAAAAATTATGAAACTTGTAATAACACTAAAAAATTATATTTCATAGCATAAAGTTAAACGAGGAAAACAATTTTGTGATAAGTTTTGTCGTAGGCATCTTAGTTCGTTAGTAAACAACCTTCAAACTTAGGTGCAAATAATTTCTGCGCTGACAGTAAGTTAAATGTAGATTGGGTGGATGACCGTTTTACACATTTTATCTCCGAGACTTATAATATCTCAGATGGTATGAACTGTGATTCACATATTAAGATGATTAGTTGGCATCGAATGACAATTAATCATGACGTCACGCTAAGAGCAAGTTGATGTATCGCCACGCTGTCGCACCCCTCCCGTCGTACCACACTTGGTAGTGATAAGAGTAAGTTCATTGATAACACACATCCTTCATTTTGTATATATTGCAGACATGGGAGTCAGACGGACTTTTACCTTGTCATGAGCCTGTCTCGGCTGAATTTGGCGACTGGATGTCTGTTTGTGACTACCATAGGTGAGTTTGCCGATATATTTCATAAATAATTTAACTACCAAAATCTTCGTTGACTCGGATAAATGACTATTTGAGGCAGCCATTTTCTGTTTTTGGCCATGTAAATGACACATTTCTTTTAAAAATTTTGATTTAGTTTACACCGTTATGTTGTCTGTTTTCATTCAAACTACTTATATTATTTTTATATATTACTTTGTATATGTTTGTATATTCTTTACTTGTTAGCCAACATACATCTGTTTTAAGTAATAAATTTATGAATTTCAACATATAATAATATCAAACGAACAAATAGTATTAAATTCCAAGATTAATATTTATATTAATATTTTATTCCTGCAAGGAACATTTGTTAGATTGCCAATACGTTTTGGATTAATTTGCTAAAATCGTTATAATTTAGTTAAATTTACTGAATTTTTAAAAATATATTCACTTTAACGAAAACATTTACAATATTTATATATGTTAAATTTTATGTTATATACTGTATGTTTATATTATGTGATTGTTGTAAATGCAACATTTGTTAATTGAAAATAAATGATTATTATTGATTATTTAAAACTTTTCATTATACAACTCAATTGGATATTATTTTATTGATATAAAATCAGAACCAGTTACTCACGCACGGACAGATCTTGGGCACTTATCTAAAAACAAAAAACTTAAAATTGGAAATAAAACAGTTAAAATAATGCTTTATTCCTTTCAAATGTGTAAATATTGCGCTCAAAATTTGACAAAAACTCTAATATTGCAATTTTACTTTAGGTGTTATTTTTTAGGAAATCAATAAACAAAATATATGGCACTTTTTGTCAAATATCAAAAGGCAGGACAGGAGGTTGCATGATAGCCTCCTTGAGAGCATCAAAGGCAGTCTGCTGAGCTTGGCCCCACACAAAAAGGACACCTTTCTTTCGCAACTCGTTCAACGGGGCAGCAAGCTCGGCCACGTTAGGGATGAACCGACGGTAAAAATTCACCATCCCCACCAAACGGGCAATCCCCTTGGCATCTCTGGGAGGAGGAAAATCCCGAATGCCCTGGGTCCTCGCAGGATCAATGCAGACGCCTTTAAAAGAAATGAGATGACCCAGAAAAGAAATCTCAGGACGAGCAAAGGTGACTTTCTCTGGATTTACGGTAAGGCCAGCTGATTTAAGGTGACTAAGAACTTCCTCCAGATGTTGCATGTGTTCACCGAGAGTCTCACTGTATACAAGAAGGTCGTCCAGGTAATTGAAGACAAACTTGAATTTCACATCATGAAAGATGGAATCAAGCAGACGAGTGAGAGTCTGGGCACTCACAGCAAGACCCATAGGAACCCTAGTGAACTGATAGAGATTCCAGGGAACACAGAAGATAGTCATAGGCCGTGATTCCTTCTTCAATGGAATCTGATGGTAGGCCTGGTTCAAATCAAAAACACTGAAAAACTTAGCCTTACCGAATCAATCAAACGCCAAATGTAAATCAGGCAGAGGTACCGAGTCAATAGCGACCTTAGCGTTGAGCCTCCAATAATCCATCACAAGCCTAGACTTACCATTAAGCTTGGGCACAAGAAAAGCTGGACTGGCATAAGCGGAACGAGACGGTTCAATCACACTCTTGCTCAGAAGATCTTCAATCATAGCCCTCATAACCTCCATCTTTGGGGGAGCAAGTTTGTACGGATGACTTCTAACAGGCTGAGAATCGGTGAGGTGAATCTCATACTCCAGAAGAGAAGTGACCCCAAGCTCAGGCGTAAGCACATCAGGAAACCGCAAACACAGTCTCCTAATGGCCTCCGCCTGCTCAGGGGGGAGATGACCAACTGGATCCACCTTGGGTTGTTCGGGCTCACAACCCACCTCTCTGACTGCAGGAGGGCAGTCAGAATCACCTACTAGAGGCACCAAAACTCGCCGATTGAACTTGAAAAACATCTGCCGCTTCTGGAGGTCAAGCACCATACCACTTTTAGAAATAAAGTCTGCCCCTATGATACAAGAAACGGCCAGGTCCTTGGAAACAAGAAAACCCCACCTCCAGAAAAATCCTTCAATTTTAAAATGTAAAAACGCCTTCAGAAAAATAGGTAAAGGAGTTTGGGATGCCGTCCAGCAAGTAATAGAAGAAGGCTCAGTGTGCCTGACAAGTCCTAAGGCGTCAAGGGACTCAAAAAGAGAAAGGCTGATGATACTGCATGCCGAAACAGAATCAAGAAGGGCTCGACACACCGTACCACCAAAAGAAACAAAAACGCCAGGACACACCGAGGTGACCACACTAAGTCCCAGGGAAGCCATGCCAGCAAGGCCCGAAACATCCCCGACACTCATGCTATGGGCACATGTCAGAGGCAAATGGCCACGGTCACTCGCAACAACGCGGGGAGCTACTGTAGAGGCAACCCCCCGCGCTGAGCGTTTCCCACCCCACAACCTCGAGGACGTGGACAGTCACGACGAATGTGACCAGGTTGGCCACAAGCAAAACACACAACAGGAGGCCGAGAACCACGACCCTCCACTGGCTGACTCACACCTACAGACATAGCCGGTCTACGGGTGGGGAGAGCACGATGACTCTCATAATGCCTCCCTTGCTGGTCTGAGAACTGCACGCTGCGCGAAACAATGCACAGCTGATGCAGCTCCCGAAAAGACGCAGGAACACCAGCAAAAACTAATCTGCACCATTCTTCAGGAGAAATGCCATCCATGATGACACAAACGGTTTCAGCTTCGGAAAGTGTAAGGCGCAACGCTTGACGAGCTTCCTTGATGGACGAGACATAGGCTGCCAGAGACTCGCCCCTACCCTGCGACCGATAAAATCTGTCCATGACCAGCCTCTCCGTGAGTCGAATGGGAAGAAATTATGACAGTAACTCTCAATGGAACGAGTCCACCGAGGCATCACTGGCCAAGACAGAACCCAGCAACTCCCCAACAGGACCTCTGCAATAAGGGAAAATCAGACGAAGCAAGTCCCTAGCCTGCATGCCGGGCATCTCACTAAGTCTGAGAAAGGCCACTAGAAACTTCAGAAGTTCCTCAGGATCCATCCCATCGATCACAGGGAGATTCTAAATAATGGGCGTGAGAGGGTTAGGCGGATTGCCTAGTTTTTTTTTTTTTAGTCTGTTAAATAATTTTTTGGATTTAAATTTTTTTGGTTTTTAAAATAATTATTTTTTTGTTTCTTTTTTTCTTTACTTATTACCAAGACCACAAGACGGAAGGACGGCCAACAATATCCTACTAACAGGCAAACACCCACCGTCAACAACAAAGAGAGATTTTTTATCTTTTTTTTTAGGCAACCACACTCTGCTACCAGTTGAGACCCATCCCCCACCAAAACTGGAAAGTGTGCCAACTGGGGGATGGCTCAAAACCAGTCAAGCGATGGGATCACGGGTGGCAGTTGGAGGGTCAAAGGACAACTCGGCAGCTGAGCAAAGACTAATTTTATTTTCAAGTAAACAAAATACTAACCAAGTCAAAAAACGGCAGAAGGCCACAATATAAAGATTCACTTGAATAAATGACAAGAACCACAAAAATCACAAGAAAATACAAATTAACAACAAACGCCATCAATACCACAGATTAACCATTAACAACTACATGGCCCAACTGCAGCAAAGCCTGAGACACCAAAACGTAAGAAAATTTAGGTACAACTTAAAAGTGAAAATTTTTAGAACAATTTTTACTACACCAATTAACCCGGCAATTTAGCCCACATCCCATGCATGATTCCACCGAGGCCAGGGAGTAAGCCGGAATCCCCGGGCAGCTCCGAATAGGAAGTTAAGTAAAAGTACAATAATCCCCTTTTGGTGAAAGTTTAAAAATTAAACAATTTAAAAAAAATAGAACACGGTACCGTTCTAATATCCCCTGACATCAATAATACAATACACGAAATAAATAACTAACTAACTAAATCACTAGGCCTAAAGCATAAAAATAAATAACAACACAATTTAACAGTACGGACCTAACAAATATAAACTCTAAAAAATATAACAACAAAATAAACTAATTAAACTAAATAACAATAAGTATTAACAATAAAAGTTCTTTTTGTATTTTGTTTTTTTTCTTTTATAAAAATACATATAGGTCCCCATGGCTGTGTTGCATAAACCACTGTTCAAGTCCTTAGGCCTAGGCCTCAATAAATAGTTCCGCACCATTTTTTATTTTTATTTCTTTATTTTTTTTTTTCAATAAAACTACAAGCTATCGCGTTATATGTTGCTCTCTAACACACCCTGAGAGTTTATGATCCTGTTATGTATTCTCACACACACGATATGAGGACCTAGCCACTTGGTCTATTTATAAATTATTTAAGGGACTCTAAACCCTAACTATAATGCCAAGACTAGAGTAACTCTAAATACATATTCTAGACAAACGAACTTAAGGTCCTCCCCACTTAACCCGCTAATACATCCTTGTTAGGGGCTGTACATCCCTAATGTATTCACATGATTTATGTAACCTGAACTTGTACCCATGCCCTCCACTCAAGTATTCAGTCTGTTTGCGAAATTTTATATTGACTTTAGAAAAATAGTGATATTTTATGGGAAAATAATGACGAGAAGAACTTTAAATATATGATAGTTCCACAAACAAGTTCCTGTGAAATTAATTTTGTATTTTATTCATATGTTACTGGAACATAAGAACCATACAAACGATGTATAACAATTAATTTTTTAATTGTGCAGTGAAATGAAAAATGTATAATGAAATAAACTCATTTTCACTGTTTATTTATGTAAACACAACCTAATTTAAACTACGACCTAATCATTGGTACATTTAGCTTTTTAACATTGAAATTCGGTTTAATTAAGCTTTTAGTATTGGTTGTATTTTTATAAATCACTACATCAGTAGGCTATACTTACCAATATAATCTATAATCGATGTTAGATTTTTTTTAAAGTGTCAAGATTTTGTTTTGAAGTTATACTGCTTTGCGCCCGTTAGACACTTTGGGATGGGATGTTGGTCGAAAAACCGCGTCACGCTGAAAAGTAAGAACAAATTTTCAAGAACTATCGATTAATCGATTGTTAATCGAAGAAATTTAATCGAAGAAATTACTGATAATGATAATATAGGTGTATAATATAATAATGAAGTCACGTATAATATATTGAAGATAAATATATTGAATAATATTGAAAAATTTCTTATATTTCATTTATATATCCTGTCTGTTTGTGTGCGTGAGTGGGTGTATGAGAATGGTCAAAGAAGTATAACTTCCACCGTGTGGTCCGACGCACACCCAATTTTTTTTTTTTCATACAAATACATTGATTAGGAAAATATAGATTCTATTTTGTAATACTTCTAATCCTAACATTACACATCAATGAGAAACCCTTTTTTCAGTTAATGTTTTAGTAACAGGAAATACAAATCACATATTGTGTTTAGGGCGACTCCGGAGGGGCTCTGGTGCGACCAGGGAGTGAGCAGGTGGGCATCGTCTCTTGGAACTACCAGTGTGGGGACGGCCTGCCCAGCGTCTTCACCAACCTCTCCGTGGTCACCCCCTGGATCCTGAAGAACCCAAGACTCATAAATGACGATGAGCCTTTCGTCTTCCCATGATATTGAGCCAGTGAAGGATTTGACCGATGGTTACGTAGTGGTGTCAAAGGCAACGTTCATTTTTGTGGCTTAGTCCGTACAATATACTCTTGACTGCTTTTCAATTATTGTCGGCAAACATAATTTCTAAGTGTGCTTTTTATTCATTATGCAGTTTCGAAGTAAACATGATTTTTTCAAAGCATTTCAATCTCAGTTTAAGATTTAAAAATATATATATATTTTTTTTTGTTTAGAATGGGGTAATTCGTAAACAGTTTCTCAAGTAGCGTACTAAGTGTAATCCTTTCAGTCTAATGATGGTTAAAGTAGTAAATATTCGTACATTTTTGTACTTACATTTTAAAGAAGTTCTGTTTTGAAACATTGACTAAGTTTGTGAACTACTAAATTTACAACTTTAAGTTTTTTGTTTATAAAGTTGCGGATACAGAGTTCCTAAATTGATTCTTCCTCTTAAAGAAATTCCTCATTAAGAAATTATTTAAAGACACGTTTGTTACTTATTGTAATTAGCTTTTGTTAATGCGTTGCAATTAAATTTTATAAAACATTTCTGGAAAATGTTTAGAAAAAACTTCGCATAAACGATTACTATATTTATACATACTATTTTATGAAACATTAATAGAATTAATAAAGAATTAAAATATATTTAAATATGATAAGAATCAAAAATCTGTTAACGTAGTTTAATGATGAAACTTAAGTTTCAGTGAAATTTTACCAAAGTTTTATTAAGCCAAGTAA
>JAQJVL010010951.1:0-10532 GCA_035578905.1 Stictocephala bisonia
GTAAATGAAGGTAGTTACCACTCTGATGTCAGCTAATATCTTCTCCGTAGAAGTCTATTGTTGCTATTGTACCGTGACGATGTTCCATGTAAATGAAGGTAGTTACCACTCTGATGTCAGCTAAAATCTTCTCCGTAGAAGTCTATTGTTGCTATTGTACCGTGACGATGTTCCATGTAAATGAAGGTAGTTACCACTCTGATGTTAGCTCAAATCTTCTCCGTAGAAGTCTATTGTTGCTATTGTACCGTGACGATGTTCCATGTAAATGAAGATAGTTACCTTCATGTCCTCTCTGATGTCAGCTAAAATCTTCTCCGTAGAAGTCCATTGTTGCTATTGTACCGTGACGATGTTCCATGTAAATGAAGGTAGTTACCTTCATGTCCTCTCTGATGTCAGCTAAAATCTTCTCCGTAGAAGTCCATTGTTGCTATTGTACCGTGACGATGTTCCATGTAAATGAAGATAGTTACCTTCATGTCCTCTCTGATGTCAGCTAAAATCTTCTCCGTAGAAGTCCATTGTTGCTATTGTACCGTGACGATGTTCCATGTAAATGAAGGTAGTTACCACTCTGATGTCAGCTAAAATCTTCTCCGTAGAAGTCTATTGTTGCTATTGTACCGTGACGATGTTCCATGTCAATGAAGATAGTTACCTACATGTTCTCTCTGATGTCAGCTAAAATCTCCTCCGTAGAAGTCCATTGTTGCTATTGTAACGTGACGATGTTCCATGTCAATGAAGATAGTTACCTTCATGTCCTCTCTGATGTCAGCTAAAATCTTCTCCGTAGAAGTCCATTGTTGATATTGTACCGTGACGATGTTCCATGTAAATTAAGGTAGTTACCCAGCTGATGTCAGCTAAAATATTCTCCGTAGAAGTCCATTGTTGCTATTGTACCGTGACGATGTTCCATGTAAATGAAGATAGTTACCTTCATGTCCTCTCTGATGTCAGCTATAATCTTCTCCGTAGAAGTCCATTGTTGCTATTGTACCGTGACGATGTTCCATATCAATGAAGATAGTTACCTTCATGTCCTCTCTGATGTCAGCTAAAATCCTCTCCGTAGAAGTCCATTGTTGCTATTGTACCGTGACGATGTTCCATGTAAATGAAGGTAGTTACCACTCTGATGTCAGCTAAAATCTTCTCCGTAGGAGTCCATTGTTGCTATTGTACCATGAAGATGTTTCATGCAAATGAAGGTAGTTACCCTTCTGATGTCAGCTAATTCACTCACCACCCACTCCCTCGAGTATCTTCTTACTGTTACTTCTTTCAAATTAAAAAATTCTTATCAGTAATTCTTATCAATGAATAAATAATTTTAATAACATTCATATTTATTCATTTATGAACTGTAATTATAAGTACTCAAATTATACTTATTTACCATTCAGGTGGCTTACTTTGAGTTAAATACATTTAAGTTGAAAAAAACCAGTAAGTGTGTAAGTATTAGTTTTAAAATACAATTTAACTGTTATATTATTGTTGCAAAGCTAGGAATATTTATTAGCTCCACAATTTAACCGCATTATTTAAACCGATGGGTCTACACACCTTAGAACCGAGACTTCAATATTCCGAATATTTATCATATATTTTTTAGTTCACTTCTAGTTATCGATTGTTTTTGAGAACAAATTAGTTGGAGGATAAAACCGGCACTGTGGCCCAAGGAAATGGACCAATTAACTATTAGTACATGCCAACTATAATTGTATGCATGAAAAATAATAATTCATTTAACATACCCAAAGTAAATTGTTTGAAAAAATCGTAAACTAAACATCTGATAAACTTATATCGATAAAAAGTGTAAAAACTTACATTGAAATATATATGAGTCAAATAGCTTTTTAGAATGATGTTTGATATTTGACATATTTAACTTGAACGTCACTCCAGAATTGTTATTGATTGAATAAAGACTAGATTTTTAATAAAGAAAAACATATCAGTTTTCTATATTGTAAGCGATAGAAATCAGATCAGTTGGCATGTTAATTTTTTTAACTATGACAAAGACAGTTACTGTGCAGTTATTCTCCTATACTGAGTGTAATTTGGTCGGTACAAATTAAATTAATTATTCTTTCTTGAAAAGGAAGTAATATTTTGATTCATGACAGGTATATTATTCTACATTAAGATTAAATCCAGCTTTATATTTAATATGGCGGTTTAAAGTAAGGGGCATTTATAAGTATTACATTTTCAATGAAAATTAATTTCTTAATAAACATTTAATTTAAGGTCAGTTTACCTAACTAGTGTTCGGGAGAGACATGTTCTGAAGCATGAATAACTAAGCCAGACTAAGGACGTGCTTTCAGACGACTTAATTATTTTTTCAAAACTGTAAGTAATTTTTTAGATGAATTTGTGGTCGGCAATGGATTGGATTAGTTAGAACATATCTTTATAGCACTACTCATTTTTGGTTTTAGCAAATGTTAAGAAATTTCCCCAGGATTTCCTCTAATTTTATTTGGTAAAGTTATATTTGTAAACACATTAAGGTTTGGCATTGTAACAAATTAGAATAGTAGTGCCTCTTTTAATTACTAATCGATTTTGATAAACAAGATGTAGTTAGATTTGCATTAAAAAATTCTAAGTTTGTTGTGTCCTATTTCTTTTTCTGAACATTAAGAGTTGTATTTATAATCGACTTTAACAATTAAAAATTTTCTATTTAAAAATTTTGATTATGAATGAAAAGGCCAAATAAAATTGTACATATCCTTTTGAACTTTTTAATACTTTTATAATTAGGTTTCAGAGAGTCTATAATACAGATTTCATATACAGAATAATGTATACAGAACCTTAACATTCTGTATTGAATTTGATGTGCTGTTTGAATGTTTGAATAGTAAAATTTAATAATATTTCGCTTTTTACGTATCGTTGTTAAATAACTCTCTTGATGTAAAATTTTTATGATAATATAATTGGAAAACGTTTTATAATTTTAATATATAATCCGTATCCCTATCACATTTAAAATAAGAAAAAGATACTATTGTAAACAAATAAATTACTAATAATTTAAAAGTGTACATGTAATATGAAATAATTATAATAAAATTACAAAAACGTTACCTAGTTTAAAGTAATGAAAGATATCCCAACTGTGACGTCGTATAATGTCTTCTCCGGCCCTCCTACTTGGTTTGTGTCATATCTGTGTAAGGTCAAAGGTACCCTCGTCAATGTTGTACGCATGACAAATAATACAACATTCCAAATCAGGTGCTGCTAAGTAGCATCATCAATGTACTCAATGGCTTACGTTCATACTTCATGGTCTCACGTCAAACTCAATAATAATAAGAGGGAAAAATTATTTTTCTTAATACTCATTATAGTATATACATGTATAATATTAATGGATCAAATTAGTGTTAATTCAGTTACAATTAGTATTTTACCAACAAATTTACTATAATTCATATAATCATCAGTGGATTAATTATCTTCGGATCATTTCCATCTAAATTGCATGCCTGATCTAGAAGCCAAATTGTCGAGTATACATCGTACAAGATGTTATAGAATATTAAGTTTGGGAATTACTTAAGGCAACATTTATCCGACTAAAGAAATTATATATTTAATTGCTGATTAGGTAAAACATTCTGTACCTTTAAAATCAAAGTTGAACCCCATTCTGGAAAGTTTTGCCATAATGGCAAATATAGTACTGAATATTGGGATATTTGTATTTAATAATCGTAACAATCCACTTATCAATTACTCTATGGCTTCTTTGAAGTAAAAAGTAAAATTAAAGTCAGAAGTAATAATGTACGTTCCTACTGTATGTAAAATTTATTAGGAGTATTTCAATGGATTTATTGAGTCAAACATGATATTTCGATAACATGTCATAATCATTTAGTATTATGATATGCGTAATAAATGTTTACTATATTGGCAACAATTATTTAGGTGTACGTGTAGAATAAAATTGAATAATTGATTGTAAAAAAGTTATTACTATTCCTATGAGACATATATAATGTATTTGGCTATCTATGGTGAATATCCGTAATGTAAAATAGCGTGTACCGTTTTCTTTTCCATAATAGTTGGGGTTATGACTGTAATATATTGTAACATGTAAATAAATGGTTGTACCAAGTTTATTGTGACTGATATATTTTTGTTTTTATATTTTTATTATTTTAGATTGTGCGTATGACGTATAGAACGTATTGTTGTTAGCTTAACTAGTTATAGTCACATTGTATATAGAGTAGCTAAAGTGGTAGGTTATGGTGAATAGTTGTACTCCTCCTACTTATTCCAACTAATCAAATGTAACTTGGAATATGTCACTCCTATCACCAACATAGGTAATTAAATAATTCAATTCAAATATTTATTGCCCCGGGACAAATTAAATTGTATTGCGACATTAAATATTTTGTTAAGAACGCGTTTCTTTGGAACATACTAAAATTTACACATTAAGACACACAAAGTGTTACAGTAAATCCATTCTTCTTCATTCAACGATTGATTCCCATTTCCAAACACGGTGTCAGTTTTCCAATGGGTGGTCTCCCAGATAAACGCTAGAAAGGTTTCCACTCTGTAAAATGATTGAGACTCTGAAGATATTTTTGAGTCCTAAACACTTAGAGCATCTTAGTTTTTTTTTAGTTCAATGGTGGTTTTTTAGTAAAATGGGCGCCTACTTTGAAAGGCAAGTGCTCGTAATCTGCTTTTCTACGCTTCTAAATAAGATACTCTCTCTGCCTCTAGTATCATGACTATTTACATAATTGCCCCAAGTTTGACCACATGTTTACAAACCTACTAGTTTCCAGGACTAAGAACTACCCTAAAATTTATGTTTTTAAATGTTATAAAAGCTAGGGTCCACTAATGTTATAACATTCTGAAAGATAATATTAAATATAAATAGGAACATAAAAAGGTTGTGTTATAAAGTATTTATTTATTATTATTTTATTTGTTTATTTTTGCTTGGGGCTGACAGTAGTGAGTTATATGGAGGGGGGGTCTGAATTGAATCTTGCACTCCATTCCAGATTAAATAAGCACGCTTTCTTGATATCATTAAAAGGAAAACAATGTTTTAAAATATTAACATTTGGGTCGATGGTAGTTTTGTCAACTAATTCAACCAAATGCTAGTTAATTTATTTATATAGATATGCGTACAATAATTGAGCTGTTGTACATAAGTCCCCTGATATTTTTGTAACATAGTAATAAAATAATCTGATATAGCTGAGTAAAGTAATTTATCAACACTTTATTAAATTTATTAAATACTATTACACAATTCCTTTGACATGGAAGCATACACTTAAATTAACAAATGAAAATAAAAAAGGGGGTCAATACATTTCAGGAAATAAGAAATCACAACACTGAAAAACAGCCTGCAGCTTTAGAGTGACCGAACTTATATATTCTTCTTGTCTCTCAAAGCACAGATTTAAAAAGCAACCTTATATAAATTATTCCTCGAATCCTTTCCTTGAAAGACGAAGTCTAATATATTATTTCAAAGTACATTTACAACAATCTTTGTAAGTTTTTATGATGGGTGACACTTCATTTTGCTTTTTATATAAATAATAAAAAATAGAAAAAAAGATTCTTTAAGCTCTGTTTATGATTATTATTTATAAACAAATAAAATAACTATTTTAAAACCAGATCATAAATAATGATATTAGGTTTGAATGGGAAGAATGTATGACATTGTGAAAAATATTTAGTACTACAAATATTATTAAAACAACAAAAACATTTAACAGCAACTTCTGATGTAATAATAAACAAATATTTAAGTAAAACTAACATGTAGTATTGGCTAAAATAAAATAACTCCATAATAAAGTTTATAAAACAATCATCTGGCCATCTTTCATGCTGATTATTTCCCGTTAGAACTACATGTATGGATTCATGAGGAATCAGTAGTGTTAGTCTTTGTTCGTAATATACTAAAGCTTTTTTCAATAAAATGACAAATATTTAAACTCAAAAAATACGAAAACTCCACTAATAAATCAATGACAATATCCATTTAAAATGTTTAGGTAGAAATTAAATAAATAAAATATGGTAAAATGTGCATTAATATAGTTTACAGAATTTTGTACAGAGGACCTCAGAGCAGATAATTCCAGCAGAATATAGGGCACGTAAATGTAACACTCCAAACAATAAACTGTTATAAGGGATTTTTCGATTCCACCTTAAACGTAAAGGCCCAGTGATTTGTTTTTACTGAAATAAAAATGCACAGTGTTTTAATATGCACAATAGAGAGTTACTAGTCAACATCGATACCATCGTAAGAAATAAAATGACCTTACTTAATATTCATTATAGTATATATTATCAATTTATGAAATTAATAACAATGTAGCTTAATTATAATTAAAGATTTAACAAGATATGCATTGCCATTTAGTGGCCTAAGTATTTACGGATACATTCATCTAAATTTTACGTCTGATATTTAAACCAAATCGATAGTTTACGTTGTACAAGATGTTATATAACGTTACGTTTGGGAATTACGTAAGGTAACCTTTTCCTCACATAGACATTTATCTTATATTCTGAAAAGGTCTATTCAAATTCAAATTCAAAATCCTTTATTATTATTTCTTAAATTTATTTTTACATTGCAGTGTCTTTTTTAATCTCTCTGGCATATAGCTATTTGAGAGATCAACTAATTTTATCTTAATAAAATATCTTTAATATATAGGTAATCTTAAAATAAATAACAAACGAAACAAAAATAAATAAACAAATCAATAAGCACCAAGGGAACATAGTTAAAGGAAATCGAATAACATTTGTTATTTACTATATAATACCAATTTTTTTTTTCAAAAATGTAATTTTTTTATATCAGTAGTCCTAATGTTCATTTTATTTTGGAATTCATATCGATTGATTGTTTGATTGTTTAAAACTTCCTCCTGCATCACGACTGGCATTCCTAACTACATATAAGCCTCAAAGCACTAAACACTAACACAATTTGGAAAACAAATAAATAACAATATAATTTAATTTTATTTAAAAAAATTTTTAAAAAAAAAATAAAACGGCAGTGAAAAAGTAAAAATTTAAAATACAAAAATTGATTTTGAACCCAATTTTAAAAACAAAAGTAATAAAACAAAACAAATGAAATCAAATTTTGTTCATGTACTTTTTTAAATCCCAAAAATAATTTTAAAATAAACCCCAAAAAATAAAATTTTAACCCGCCAAAAAATACAATGGAAATAAATAAATTTAAATAAAAAATTTTCCCTAAATAATAAAACAAATATTTCAAAAAATCGGTTAAATTAAAAAAAACAATATTAAATTTCTAAGTGGGCTATGAAAAAATTCAAAAATTTAACCCCAAAAAAAAAAAAACAAAAGAAATTTAACCTTTTAAAAGCATGTTTAAAATTTTTTTATTATACAAAGAAAATTTTAAAGATCAAAAAACAACAAAAAAAAAATTAAAAAGTAATAAGAAACAAAGTATTAAACATTAAAACTTGTGCAAAATTTAAAAAAACCAAATGAAAAAATTTGTCCCAGGTTTTCACTAAATCCTTATTTTTAAATATTGCAAAGAATGGCCCCCCAAAATATTGAGCCAAAAAAAAAGGGGTGGCAAATTTTTTTGGGCCCCCCATTTTCACAGCAAAACCCGGCTTGGGAAAGGGAACCCAGGTTTAAATTTCCCGGGCCCCCCCAAAACTCGTCATTTTTGGGTGTTGATTTACATATTATATCCTAAGGGTTTCCCCGGGGTGCTTAAATTTAAAAAAAAACAGGGGCTTTTTTATATTCTTTTTTAAATTTTTTTTTTAATTTTAAACTATGCAAAAGTTTGTTTTTAAAAAAATTATATAAATTTTACGCCCAAAATTAAAAACCAAAAGTGGGCAAAAACAGTATTGGGGTGGTTGAGAATTTTTTTTTAAAAAACCAAAAAAAACTTCCCTTTACATAAATTTTTTTTTTTGTTTTTTTTTAAAATTCTTTTAATTAAAAAAATTTTTGTTTTTTATTAAATACCCCCAAAAGAACAATACATATACTTTTAAAAAGTGTTTTCCCGGGGGTTTTAAAAATATGGTTTTTGGGAATTCATGGGTTTTTGGGAATTTTCTTTTTGGTTTTAAAATTTTTTTACACAAAGACTTTAAACAAACCCCTTTTTTAGATGACAATTTAAAAAGAGTTGAAATTTATGACAAAGTTTTTAAAAAAATTTATATGAGGGGCATTTTGTAAAATAAATTTCAAATTTTTTTTTTAAAAAAATTGTTAAGAAAATAAAAATGCAATTTTTTAAATTTTAAATAAAACCAAAGTGGAAAAAGTTTTGATGTCTTACTAATACATCCCCCTCGCAGATATTTAACTCCAAAAAAGGCAAAGAATTTTTTTTGATACCAAAACCTTTTTGTAAATGTGTTTAAAAAAAAAAAAATTTTGGGGGAGGGCCCAATTAGTTTAACTTTTGACGAGGGTTTAAGAGCGAAAAAAAGGTTTTTGGGAAAAATTTTAAAAATTTTTCTCAGGGGAAAGTTTAAAAAAACCCCAAAAAAAAGGTTTTAAGAAGGAAACCCAATTAAAATATCAAACCCTTTTTTGGGAAGGGTTTTAAGAATGGCCCTTGAGGTGTCTGGAACCCCAACGGGGAACCCCACTGGGGGGGGGGGGGGGGGAACGTAAAATTTTTTTGTTCACCTTAAATGGTCAAAACCCTAAAAAAAAATTAAAAATACATGCTTAATGCTCCCCTTTGGTCCCATGATCAAAAAAAATTTAAATTTTCGCAATTTACAAAATTTTCTTTTTTTGTTTTTTTTTGATAATTTGAAAACTTTTAAAAAGGCCATTGTAAAAGAGTTTTCTATATTTTAAAAATCATTACGGTTTTTTTACTGTGACCCCCCCGCCCACCTTTACACGTTACTGTGATTTTTTAAACCCCCTCCTACCCCCACCCCAAAATTTACGTACTGATATTGGGAAATGAAAACAACCCCAAAGTAAGTGGATGGGGGTGGGGGGGGGTAAATACCAAATTTTAAAGTTTATGGGGGGGGCGGGGGGGGTCCCAATAAACCAAATGTCGGTAGGGTGGGCGGGTGGGGGCAATACCCCTTGTCCCTGTAGGGCGGGGGGGGGTAAAAAAAATGATGCCCCGTATTTTTTGTTTTAAAAAAAAAAAAACCTTGCCCCACACCTACCTTTTAAAAAAACCCGGCCCCCTCAATCCAAACAAGTTAAATAAAAAATTTTTGTTTAAAAAAAAAAATTTTTTTTAAGGGGTTAAAAATAATTTTGGGGAAATTTTAAAAAAACCAGGGTTTCCTTTCCCTTTTAAGGGGCTCCGGACAGAAAAGCACTTCAAACCCCCCTTAAACGGGAACGTGGGCCCGTCCACATGCGCCTTTCCCGGTCCCGGGGCGTAAACTTTTTTTAAATCGTGAAGAACCCCAATTTTCCCGGTTTTAAATTTCAACTCCGCAGTAAAAATTTTTTTTTAGCCCCCAAAAAAATAAATCCGGCCCCGCTTGCAGAAAAACCTTACAGTGGTGATGAATCCCCCCATTCCACCCAAATTTTGTACGATGGTTTAAGGGGGCCCCCATTTAAAAAAACACCAACCCCCGTGTTATATGGTGGAATGCGTATGGGGGGGGAAGCTTAAATTTAATGGGTTTTTTAATAACATAATTCCGTCTGCAAATGGGGGTAACATAAGAAATTAAAATAAATATAAAAAATTTTTTTCGGAAATTTGAAAAATTTAAAAAAAAAAAAAAAATTCCCTTTAAATTCCCAAAAATTTTTTTTTTTAAATAAAATAATTAAAAAATAATCCCATTTAAAAATGTTTTTATAAAAAAATCAGTGGAAATTTTTAAAAACCCTGGAGAAATTTTTTGTGCCCATTGGCATCAAAACACCCCCTTTCTCCTTTTGATAATAATTAACCCCCGGGTGTAAAGGGTTAACAAATTTTCCCAAGGGCTTTAATGGGGAAAAAGCTTTGGGCCAAATTACCCCCCAAGAACTTTTAAAAACCCCCAAAAGACCTTTTGTGCCAACTTTATTAATAGAAGGGTCTTGTGGTATTCCCAAGGGAAACACGATTCTCCCCCCCGGGTATAAATTCCACAAGAAATACGTGCGCACACAGTGGAAAATCCACAAAAAGGGGTTTGTTCAATTTTTCCACATCAGCACGATCTGGTAAACCCCCAACAATATTTCTACAAAATTAAAGCCAGTAAATTGTCATCTGTGGTTTTGTGGGCCCTTTTAAAAAACCCCTTTTTTTTTTAGATTTAGTTTTTTTTAGGTTTTAATATTTTTAAAAATTTTTTAAATGGACGAAGCTGTCTTTAAAGGGGTTTTTTATGTGTATAGTGTATATAAAAAATCATATATTTTGTTTTACGTTGTCTATTTCAATGTAAATTTGG
>JAQJVL010010952.1:0-10520 GCA_035578905.1 Stictocephala bisonia
AATCGATTAAAACCCCATTAAAAACTCATTAAGGTCATTAGAACCTCATTAAAAACTCGTTAAGGTCAATTAAAAATCAATTAGGGTCAATTAAAAATCAATTAAGGTCAATTAAAAATCAATTAAGGTCAATTAAAAATCAATTAAGGTCGTTAAAAACTCATTACGGTCATTAAGTACTCATTAAGGTCATTAAAAACTCATTAAGGTCACGTGACCTGGACCCCCACCCTCGGTCATCATTTGACGAAAAACTCATCATGGGACGAATTAGAACCCCCAAAACCCTACTACTTGTATGTTTATTTAACATTACTGGGTAATCTGTATTGGGTGGTAAATAATTTTTTGTTTTGATTAATTCTTTTATTAATTGATATGGTGTAAGGATTGAAGGGTGCAGGAGGTTTTGTTTGGAAAATAATATAGCGTTTATCAATGTCGAGTATTCTCTATTCAGTTCCATGATGATAATTGTTAAAAACTCAATATGATTTTCTAAATTCTTATTTGTAGCTTGATTAAGTTTTTCTATCATATTTAAATTTGTATTTAGTATATCAGCAGTGTGATGTAATCCAGTGATTGTTTCATTGAAGTTTGTTATTGTGGATTGAACTACTTGAGATTTTAGTAGACTAGTCATATCCTTTTCTCCAATATTGAGATCGTTTATTGCATTATTGTAATATTCAGCGTCTTCTGAGTCTAAGGTTCCGATAAGGATTTTAAAAACTTTACCTAATCCATTGATGAGTCCTCTTTTATTTCTAGAATGTCCAATAAAATCTTTCAGTATGTTATCTTGTGCTCTGATAGGTAGTACTAATTTCTTGAGTATATTTAAAGATGTAGCACATGATGGATATGTTACTAGAAGATGATCAATGCAGAGTGTATGAGTTTGGCTTAATGCAAATTGAAGGATGTTAAGTTTTTCTGTTAGCATTGAGGTATTGAGATAAGTATTTAATTTCCATGTTTGTGAATGTAGTCGTGAAATTCCTAAATTCTCATAATATATTCCTGGAGATTGAGAGAGGTAAAGAGTTTGAAAGGGTTGTTCTTGAGTATTAACACTCCTGGAACATAAATTGGTTTTATACGATTTGTATGAACTTTTAATTTTTTCTGTTGATCCTAAGAGTTACATTTACTGGGGAATCAACTGAGATTAATTTATATGGGCCTTTATATTCAGGACTTAATTTTCTAGATGTAGAAGGAGTTGATAATTCATTTATAAGATAAACTAGGTCTCCGACTTGGTATTCTTTATATTGTGTATTTTTGTCGTAATAATTTTTGTTAATTTCTTTAGATTTTAAAATATTTTGTCTAGCTAATTCATATGATTGGTTTGATTTCATTTTAAGATCTTCTGCACAGTTATCATGAGTGTAATGAGTAGTGTGAAACTAGGGCTGCTGGCTCAATTTATGACTTCCGGTTGTCGAAAATTTAAAGAAAAGTTGGCCTGCGTCATATTGAGTGTGACGTGGCTGAGGACGTCACGGGGACGTGAATTGATGACGTCACGATTTAAAGTTCAAGGTCAAGGTCATCCAAAGTAAGTTTTAAAAAAGAGATCTTGTACGAATTATTGTTTTCGTTACAATACTATTTGTTGTTGATTACAAAATTGGTTACTCAAAAACGAATACGATTCGTACAAGATCTGTATTTGTTTTAAATAACAAAACTTTGTAATCAACAACAAATAGTAGTGTAACGAAAACAATAATTCGTACAAGATCTGTGTGTGTGGGAAATTTTGTAGTGAGAGAATTTTTGTGAGGGAATTTTTTAGGTTGGCAACACTGGAAACAATAAATACAGAATAATGTTTTTGTAATTTTCAAATTTTGTTTCTCTCTTCTTCTACTACTTCAGTCCCTCTTCTCTTCGATGTTGTTTGTGGTCGTACATATTCCAAGTCTGGACAATAGTTGTTGTTGTTGCTATTCGTTGTTGCAAACACTTCTAATGTCACGGTGTAACCAGTCATCAGGAGATCTTTCAACTCCTCGGTGAATACTTGCAGATCGTGCAGAGTCGATAAATGAACAGTGTTGAAGGTGATGGTTTTTATTCTAAGAGACATGATCACTCTCTTTTCATTCGACGTAAAAGTAAACTGAGCCTTCGAGTTATTTCGTCAATTGCACTCTTGCGTGTTGATTTGTATGTTTTACAATTGCATTCACAATAACTATACCACTTGCATTTAGAACAAGCTAGTCCATCTACTTGATCCTCCGGTAGTTTAAAACATTTCAAATCGCAACAATAATTATTTACAGTACGTTCAAAAGTTACAGCTTTCATAGACATGTTTTCATTTCTTCTTATTGTTGTTGTTGTTGTAATAGGAGCGAGAGGTGCACTGTTCGACAGCCGGATGCGAAGTGATGTAGCGCCAACACGTCCGCTAGGGACTCGGTTTCTCCCTCACCACTACTACTTTACCCCCACCACTCAACTTTGTCCTCCTTCTATTCAGAAACGGGTTCGCCTTTTATCTTCATCATCAGAGTGTTGTATAAATCTTCACCGCACTCTGCAGGTCCAATGTTTTCTAACAAGCGGGTAAATGTTCTTTCTTCAAATTTGATAAAGCATTCTATGAAATGCTTACCAAACCGTAGAGGTAATTTCGATGAACACTTCAACTGTTGTTTCCTCTTCTCTACAGATAGCGCTATGTGCTCCATCAATTTAAGTTTGTACTTGAAGTCATGACAACTCCATGTCGGATTAGCACGTTTCAACTCGGTCAAGACCATCAATAAGTCTGTGTTCATGTTCACGCAGAGCCTGACGAGATGATACTGACTTAAAACACACAAGAACAACAAAGTTAAATAAAATGAATTTGTGGTGGGGGTAAACAATAAAAAGAAGTTAAACTCCGTGTTCAGTTCCAGAAACTCAATCAGCAAAAATTTTACAAGTCCGAAATGTAGGTCAAGGTCACCGAAATTGGTTTTAAAAAAAACCAACATGGCAGTATCTTATTTCATATACTGCCGTGTTGGTTTAATTTTTTCTTTATTTTTTTTATTGTTTTTTTATTTACAACAACTATTTACAATTGACTAGAATAACTACAATACAAATTGATTTTACAAAATCCATCATTCGTGCAAGACGTGCAGAGTGAGTTCTGTAGAGTTGTTTCCACTTGATCCGTGGGACACCAGATACAAGGATCCAGGTTGAATGTTCCGCAAATCCACATTCATCAGTAGTTGAACAAATCGTTTCGGTAGAAACACTTGAAATTTTGCTTCATCACCTTGTGTGAAGGGGGCTTCGCTGAGTGAAACCAAAACCGCTTCTCCGTGTGTTGTTTCCATCTTCCTTAGGTTGTGTACTATGTAGTGTCGGTGTTCTTTTAGCTCTGAACATTTCTTTGTAAATAGAACGTTGGATTTCGATTGTGTGTTGAATATTTCAACTAGTGCTTGAAGAGACTGCTTCTGCGGTGGTGTTGTCATCTTTGTAGTCGCTGCTGTGTTCTGATATGTTGCCTCCTCGGAGTCTGTCATAACAGTGGTGCTGCGGACGAACCACTACCGGACATTTATACCCGCCGGTACCCCCACCACCGACACCATCACATATGTTTCCAGCCTTCAAGTAACTCGCTAAACAGTACGCGTTGCGTATAGCACACTCTGATAGTCCATGTTTAGGATTGTTAGTATTTACACAAATATGACCTTGTTGATTTGTAAAGTCCCTGTCTACATATATATCGTAGACTTTTCCGTACGTGTATCGTTGTATCCAGTTTCTCTTTTCTAATCCTCTTGTGTAAATAACATTATATTGTTTACAAAACTGAAACATGATACTGTGTAGATTAGTGTAAGCTATATATCCTTCATACCATTGTATGTGATGGAAATATTTTGTCATCCATGCGTTTGTTCTTTTTGCTTTTGAATTTAGTTTGTTCCAGGAGAACGGAGGTTCAAACATAAATGGGTAAACAACAAATGTGTGCAAGTCTAAAATTATTAATTCTTTTATAATAAACTTATCATTGTTTCAGCGAAACGCTTGAAATTCTATAACACAAGGTCTTGTGATTATATCTAATCCATCCATGTCGGAGGTCTTGCATCAACTGTTTTCCACACCACGGTAGGTATTCTTAAATACCAGGCCGTACAGTTACAGGCGCGTTGGTGTATATTTAACGTGGGCACCATCCCCGGTAGGCCTACCCCACTTTCACATAATTTTTTTTGTATTTTTCAAAGTTTTTATTTTATTGTTTTAACTCATTAACCTTGTTGATCTTTTGCAGGTTCAATGTTTTCTACTTCTCCAACTTCTTCTTCTGTTGCTTCTACGGTGTTTTCAAAGTCTCTCAATTGTCGCCACATTTCAACTTCATGAGGTATCCTATTAAAAACAGACGTATCCACAGGTCCGTAGAGTATGGTGCTATCCGGTTGTTTTTCCAACGTGTCCACCAAGTAATCCTTTATGATAGAGCTAGAAAATACCAACTGTTTCATGTATCTGGTAACGGGTGACGATGCACATTTGAAGATGTGGAATTCTACACGTGTCAGTATAACTTTATTATCATGTCGAGTCAAGTCTCTAATGCGTACTTGTACTTGCGCACGATGTTTAACTACATCGATCTCGTTGTCACAATCAGAAAGTCGAATGTTTGTTTTCCTTCCACACATACCGTTGTTGAGGTAGCATTCTATTAGATGTAAATGTTTTAAGAGAGATTTCCACGCACTAGTAGAGAACAGTACCACCCTTGGACCGTGGTTCAGTATCACCGTAGGTGAATAATCTAATGATTTCTTCAGTCCAATAGAAATACTCTTACTTAAACATGATGATATCGGGTAAGAGATCCTTAGAAAAACTTCAGTTAGTATTTCTGTTGCAATGTTTTCCTCAAACTTCCTTTTTCTTTTAATGCCGACTTTGGCTGGTTCTTCTTCCTCTTCTTTTCCATTGTCTTCTTGTTTGTTGTCTTCTTTTTTCTCAAACTTTAAAAACTCGTCTATTTCCTTTATAATTTTTACTTCTACGGTCTTGTTTTCCTCCTTCAGTAACGGAGTTAATTCCGAATTGTCCTGTGCTAGAGAACTCATTGTGTATATGCGATGTTACCCAAGCGGTGTCACACAAACGAATGAAGACCGGTCTCAATGCTCCGCTACTATATCACGGATGTTGTGGTGGGGGTAAAGTTTTCTACAAAACTGTTTTTACAATACCTGACAGCGGTGTGTATGTTACAATTTTATCATGTAAAATTAAACAATACGCAGAAGTATCGTCAGGTATATTTTCCTGAAATTCCATATCTATCTTGATATCAACATTTGACGATTTCACAGATTCATTTTGTTTTGAACAATCAATTATTACAATCGGTGCCTTACTAACAAACTCTTGAGGACTTAGCAGAGGCATGTTTGTTCTACCGTAGTAGGAACTTTGAAATCTAGCGTACATATCGTACAACACACTGTATCTCTTCTTTTCAAAAGATATATTAATGTTGTCATAAGGATAAAACTGCGAATTCAGGTACACTTTACAATTTGTTATTTTGCAATGATCAAACTCACCAGCGTTTGCGGTAAGTACATTTCTTCTGTTGGTTTGCAATCCGAATATCACGTATCTCGCCTTTTCCAAGTGTGTAGAAGTCTTTACACTCCATGTGTGTCGTTGAGTTGATGGTAAAACAGGATATTCATGAAACTCCCAACTTCTGAACGGCATTACTATATCTCGATCCGATTTTAACTTTTTCAACAGTGTAATTCTGTGTTCATCATTTAGCCGTATATGTGGCACTCTCCAAACAATCTTGTCCAATGTTAGTTTCCATTCCATATTGGCATCAGTTGTTCCTGCCGCTGCTTTGATACAATCTTTATCGTTAGACGTTCTCAATAGAACCAATTCTTGTTTTACATTTATTATTATTCTTCTGTAATCTTCAGCAAATCCCAGTAATAATTTCAAAGGTACATAAAAATCAATGTTTCCCGATGAGTCGGGAGTTAACGTGTCTTTCTCAGGTGCGATCCATCCTGCGACACTCAACAGATTCTTCTCATTCGGTGTTATAGATGCTAAACCTTTCAATGTACTAGAAATGCCAACCCTTTTTGTTGAATCCACTGTAACCCCTGATATTTGATATCTGATTTCGTCAAACAAATACGCCATGGGATTGTTTATGAACGGAACAGTTGATCCAACGGTACCATCTCGTTTTGTTACTCTTCCTTCGATATATAAATAACTTTCACACGGAAGAGTATAAATATCTTGTTGTTGTATAGGAATTCTGATTTCATCGTTATTGTTCAATTTTGACGAAGCGTAAGGGTTGTGCGTGTGATACCCCTTTTCCCATATGGTCTCGTCGAATGTCGGATCTTGCGTTATATCCGCTATATCCATTGTTGTGTTTTTTCACAAGTTTTAATCCAATGTCTTCAAGAAAACGAATGTTTTCACTTGTTAATTCTTCTGCTGCCGAGGAGGTACTGACCTGTTTACTAGTCGACCCTTTCCTTTCAAATGATAGCCCCATTTTTTAGGCAGACGATTTTATATGGATTCGCACAGTTATATCTTCACCTCTGAAGTCAATATGGTCTCCGTCTTGATCTAGTATGTTCACTACAACGTCTGAAATGAAACTGGTGTTTAACGGGAGGTACACTAAGTTTTGTGGTTTTTCAACTTTTTTATATCCCGGTGCGACTGAAGGGTAAAAAGTGTGTAATATATGATTGTTTTCACCGTTTCTATAGGATCCTTGTATAATATTACACATTACATCTATTGAATTAACTTTGAGTATTGTCACTGTGCTATCCCCTGTATACGTCTTATTAGGTTCTAATATATTATCTTGTTTTTCACTAGAGAAACCCAACAGTTTTCCAATCGAATGTTGTTTAGTAAAATCAATGTAATACTTCGAAGTAACTTCAGCTTTCATAGTATTATTGTTTCCTACTATTTGTATATTATCCCCTCCCATATAGTTTTGTAGAACTTTGTTGATATTTTCTATCTCGTATGAGCCTGTTGGTAAACTAAACACTTCCAGTTTTGAATATTTTCCATCTTTATCTTTAGTCTTGTAGTAATGTATCTTGTTGTTAACACCTTCACTGATGTTGGGAATAGAGTTGTACGTTGTTAAATCTAACAAGGCTGCTTCCCATAGTACTCCCTGTTGCAAACGAAGAGCTGGAAAAAGGGTAGTTTTCAAAGTTGATGAAATTCCGACCAGTGACACTGTATACGATGACATCTTACAGTTGACTAACACTTGTAGCTAAAAAGTTTAAACATAAATGTCCACATATTGATGTCTCTTCAGGTTGCTCTCTAGTATAATTATAAAAAACATTCTCAGACGTGCGAAAGTAGTACTGAAGCTCTTTCGGTGGTTGTAGATTTCCAAAACTATCAAAGTAGTAAATATTTTCCCCCAGTTTTTTATAACATATCCAATGAGTGCCCGATCCTGCGGTGTTATCTAGATTTACAATTCCAGTCTCGTTTCTCCAAATCTTCTTAGGTAAAGCGTCTTTCATGAAAACTCCTCTAAAGAAGGGTATTTTTAAACAGGAAGCATATTGAATCAGTTCTTCATTTGTCAATTCTTTATTCGGGATTATTAATTGTTTTTTCTTATTCAATTCACACGGTAAGGTTTTAGGTATAGTCCCCCTCCCTTTTTTTTATCATAGACCATAATGTAGGCTTGTTTTTTCCTTTGTTTTTGGTTGATCGACGTTTTCTTCTTATACTTCCTCTATGTTTCTTTGTTGTTTTCCTCGTTCTACTTCTTTTCTTCCTCTTACCACCTCCAAATGTTGTTTTCACCTTCATGGCTGATGTTACTGCTAAGGCTGCTGCTCTTTCACCAACACTCGCGTCACTTGACTTTACTCTTTGCCAGGCTTTTTCAGCTAACGCTCTATCCGCTATGGATCTATTGCGGGTATCACTATATTTTGAATATGCGATATCGTGTTCTTTGCAAGCCTTGTCAAGTTTATTTATTCCTGGATCTCCTCTTGCAAGACGTTGCTGTAGTTTTGTTCCAGGTCCACAGTATTGGTAACCTCCGGGTAAATGTAACTCAACAGGTAGCAAATCAATCGCTTTGTTCACTATAGCTCCAACAGGATTAGAAAAAGCTGAAACTGCTGTTGATACAATTCCTCCTCCTCTTCTTATGAATTCTGTAGTGCGACTGACCCGCTGTTTTTTCATCATTGTCTATTTATATCGGAAACCTTAACAATCATGTACACCCTTTAAATGAGTAATCTTTAATGAAACAATCGTCTTGCTTATCTGTATTTAAATTGGTAGTTTATTCTTTCACGCTTTGTGTTGTATCACTCGATTGATGTATACTCGGCCAATCCAAATAAGTTCTACCATCGACTTGTGGTTCCGCAGCTCTACCTGCAGCCCTGTGTATATAATGAAATAAGGCGGCACCTAACCTTTCTAATTTCTTATCATAAGATTTAGTCCACTCATTGAATCTATTATTCAACATTCTTTTCAGAGTTTCTAAATTTACTGCTTCCTTAGGATAAATTGGATATTTTATATTGCTTAACCTTTTTTCTGTAAAACCCCAGTGATCATCAGTTTGGGTAGGAGTACTTTTATTCACATATCGCATTGTAACTGCATCTGAGGGTAATAGTGGATCTTGAACATTTTGAATCTGTTTACCTTTAGCATTGTAAGCATTTCCTTCGATTTTCAAGCTAGTTGATACCAGCGAGTCTGCATACCCTTTTGTGACGCAATCTTGTTTAAGTTGAGGATCAGCAACATTAATAATTCTACGCTTTTTCACGTTATATACACCGTCTCCGTCAATTCTCAAACTTGTTGATGTTTCTGAATTCAATGTGTTTAGATTTACGGCATCATTATTATCTCGAGGATCTTTAACAAATTTCAAACGTTTATTGCCTACATTGTAATCACCTTCTGCTGTAACGGACAAACCGTAGTTTTTATTATAAATAATTGGATTTTCACCAATGACGGAATAACGTCCAAACTTGTCCACACTCGTGATTCAACTAAACCAATATATTTTGCTGCTATAACACTTATATATGTTAATACACGATTAGTCCTCTATTTCGTAGTTCGTCAACCAAAGCGATCCATTCATTGTCTAAACCAGTATGTCCTGCTTGCATTGCTTCGTATAACAATCTCATTCGATCCACCAACTTATTGATATCGTTGTAATAAATTATATTAGTCTTGTATAGACTTTTTAATAATCCCTTTCCTGTAGACGTCGGATCATTTGTTTTCCTCATTTTGGTTTTGTGTAAAAGATTAATTTCCGCAGAAGATAACGCTCTTTTCTCACGTGCTCTTTGTAATGAATGTGGTGGAAACAAACTTGATATGATACTTGTATATTTCACTGATTGATTTCTATGTACAGGTGAATCTTTGGAATATCCTTTTCTATGAGCGTTTGTTTTTTCTAATATCTTCTTAAACAATATCATATCTCTTTCAGTATATCTACCAGGATTATTTTTAACAATGAGCTCAAACAAACCTTTTGTGCCTTTGTATTTGGCATCACCAATTATTACATTATTGTCTACATCAACATCAAATTTACTATCGCCAATCAGTATTCCTTAACCATCATTTCCTAATCTAGCTCCGTACGTGTGATATTTACGGTTCGGCTGTGAGGAATGTAACATTTTCAACAAGTATTGTCTTCCAAGTGCCCCTTTAGACGTAATGTCAGTGCCCAATTTGCTCAAGTTAGATGGTACGGTATTTTCAACCTCTTCATATTCTTCACTGTCATCCAACCTCTCTTTGTCCTTTAACTCATCACTAGCTTCTTCTTCTTCCTCTTCACTTTTTTCTGTTTCCTCCAAATCTTCACTTTCTTCGGAATCTTCACTTTTTTCGGTTTCTTCTGATTCTTCACTTCTTTCGGTTTTTTCATATTTTGAAATGGGTAAAAGAACGTCTCCTTCCAAGTTATTAGCGGGGTTTTCTAAGCTTTTCGCCTATTGTTTCAAAGGTGCAACGATAGGTTTGAACGTAGTCTCTAAAAACTGTTCGCGTTCATTTATACCCAACTAAAATGCTCTACTCTTCCGCCTAATGGAATCACTAAGTGATTTTATTTGTTTTAATAGCTTTTACTGGTTTTCCACCATGAAGTTTTGTAAGTAGTGGGGGAAGGGGGCCGCTACCCCAATCGATAAAAGTGATTTACGACTTCCGGTGAGCTGTCAAAGTTAAAGGGAAAAGAGGAGACGAGTGACGTCAGCTGATGACGTGGATAGTGACTTCATGAGTTTCAAGGTCATTCAAAATATGTTTTAAAAAAGATCTTGTACGATTTGCACACGATTGTAACCATTCAGTTCTTTTTATTCCATTTTTTTATAAATCGAAGTAAAAGAATGAAATTT
>JAQJVL010010953.1:0-10509 GCA_035578905.1 Stictocephala bisonia
AACCTCATCGTATTCGATGGTGTCCTCTTCTTCCAGACACTCACGTTCGGCATCGGCTTCAGATCGATCGTTTAGTGCATTCAAAATATCTTCTTCTGTTAGCAAATGATCCGCCATTGTTCAAAAAACACAATATTACAACATATAACAACACTATTTACTTATATTACAACGCTATTTACATATATTACAAAACATATGCATAGCTCATAAAGGTATTGACACGTAAATGTTACGTCCACTGAAGTCTACACAAAGGGTATTGACACGTAAGTCTGACGTACGCGTTCAAAGAAACCGGCTGGCAGGGGCACAAAGAAACACACTCCAGTCTGACCAAGGCAGCCGTCACATGGCACTGACTGCCAAGAGCACTGCTGGAAGGAGGAGAGCCTCGGTGGAGGGGGAATGGGGTGGGGCGAAAAAAATTACTGGTTATACGTCAAAGTTACGTGCAATACCCATCTAGGGTTAATCTGCAAATATTCCAGGAATATAGTGAAATATAAAAAAGTGACATTATTTATTTCTTTGACAAAATAGATATTGAAATAGGCCTATGATATTTATATAGAATAATACTGGGCAAAATATAAAACCCAGGTGAGATTCAAATTTCATGATAGGGTTAGAAAAAATCATAACAAACCACTAATTTACTTCTATACAAGATAAAAATAGCTTTCATCTTATGGCCTGATTCAGACAATCTATGTATAGGCATTTAATTTAAAATACATTATTTTTCATTTTATTATAAACGTCTGTTTTACTATTACTGTCTGTAACATTAACATATTATTTGGTTCCAAGTAATTGCATGATTGTTTGTAAAATATTTCATTGTTTGGTGAATGGTCAGTTTTCATTTTTTTCGGAATCATGAAGAGTTGTGACTCTTATTACTTCTTGAGAAAAACAATCTCAATGTCAATTGAAATTGGTTAGGAAATATTATCGTGATAGAATATAACTAGACTACTGATTATTAAGATTCAATTTTCATTATTTTAATCAGGTTGAAATTATTGTAAATTTTGTTTATGTCCCCCTTTCAAAAATTCCGTTCTATAACATTGATTGAATCAGACCATTGTAAAAAGTATGTCTAAGGCGAATATAATTAAAGTTATCATATCTGTTTTTCATACACGTTTCTATTATTTTACTAGATGTGAAAGTATGGATAAACTGCAATTTATTTATATTTTAAATTTCTCTGGTAAAGACACTCTGGAATTACACTGGTAAAATTTCACAAGTAGCGTGACCAGCAATAACATAAGAAATAACTAATTTAAAGTAACTACAGAGTCTAAATAATAACAAACTAAACTAAAGCCGCACTCTGTAGCGTTTTTAATTATAACAGAACAAACAATGCCAAGAACTAACAAAACTATATAAATGGCATCTTCAGGTTAAAGAACATAAATAAGTCCAAGTGGGACGCGTCACAAATTAATTAAAACTTAACAAACACAGTTCACACACGAGGAAAACAACGAATATTAAAACTTTCGGTAGGCCTACCACACACATTTCACTGTCCACGGCGTGCCAAGGAAGCAGATTTTAATATTGTGGTATGTATGACAAATAGTTCAATTTACTTTTAAACAAAAGTAATATTCATTTATAATTAAAAATACAACAATAATATTATACAATGTAATATTGACAAGAAGCTTTAATTACTTGATATAAAATGAATAATGATTTCAATAATATAAAGGTTAATTCTAGTATTAAATGTGAACTATATGACAGATGATAGTTAATGAATAATTAAACTGTTATAAATTATTTCTGATACTACTAATAACGCATCCTCAGTTGACTTTCCTTTGATAAAACCGAATTGACGTAGATTAAGAAAATTTAACTCATATAAATAACTACCTATGGAGTCTTTTAATCATTGTTTTTTTTTTTTTTTCAAAAACCTTAGAGAATACAGATAACAAGCTGATTGGTCTTATGTTATCTAGTTTTTTTAAGAGTTATTGTCCTTCAAAATAGGTACCACTGAACTTATCTTCAGCCTCTCAGGAAAAATGCCTTTGATAAAACTACTGTTTATTAAGTGAACTAAAACTGGTAATCTCATCAATTATATTTTTCAGTAAATGTACATTAATTTGGTCAGAGCCAGTTAATTTTTAATTTTTTAAAAACTTAACAATACTCTTAATTTCATCTAAATCTGTTGGAGTTATGAAGAATGAATGTTGATTTTAAGTAAGTAAAGGTGGAAGGGTATTGGAATGTACAACGTCTGGACGGCTAGACTGGATTGTGATAAGGTGATTGTTTATCTTATCAGCAATGACGGAAGGCTCACGCAACTTCGCCATTTGGCAATTCAATTAGCTCAACTATTTTCTTTGAGGAACCACTTGTTAAGTTATTTATTACCTTTCACTGCTCAGATACATCACCTTTACAGTTTTCTAATAATCTTGAATAATAATTTTTTTTGTAAAATTGATCACATTATTTAATTCATTAGTATATTTTGCAAAATAATTTTGAAAAACTCTGTCATATGGTCTTCTCGTAGAAATGTTATATAATTTTTTACGTCTCTCAAATTTATGTAAAATGTTTGGTGTTATCCAGGGACTTAAAAAAAAAATTAGCCTTTAACAATTTAGAACTACCACCATTTTTCTTGCTACTTCTAAATATACAATTACTTAAAATATCAATAAACTTACAATACGCAGTATTTACATCATTTTAGATAATGCATAATTTTTTAACTAAACATCTGTAACATACTGTTATTTACATTGACAAAATAACAAAAATATGTCCTCTAACATTTTTCATATTCACAAACCCCTAAGGCCTAAATAAAAGATTGCGATTCCTTTCCGTGCAAGACAAACCACAGAACGGAATAATATCCCACTTTGACTTGACTCTCTATCAAGGCCTATCGGCGACACAGATGGAGCGGCGACAGTAAACAAGTACTTCAAGACGCTTGTCTAATTTGAAAGGAGAGAGAGAGAATGGGGGAATGAGAGGGAGTGATTAGTTCCTTTACTGCTCACAGGTTGTGCAACCGAACAGTCGAAACTGGAGGCAATTTCGACCTCTTTAACTTGATTGACGACAGGTTGCAGCACGGTCGCTCCCATTTTCCGTGCCTCAATATTTAACATTGGATGGAGCTATCTTCTATATATAGTAAAATCAATGCTATTACCTGACAAACAATCCTCTAAAAATACGACAGTCGAAACTGGACACCCGGTATATGAGTCAGAGTTGGTAAACAGTTGAAAATTTCTTTTAAAAAAAGTGAAGGATTCCCAAATATAGATGGATGGGAAGGTTAACAGTGTTTATGTGGAAGAAAGTTCCCCCTGACCTCTGAGGCCACAAATAACGTGAAAGGTTTCTTTTGTAATCTAAAAAAAATCTTTGAACAAAAATAAAGAATGTCACCCGATTTGAAGTAATGGAAGATGGTGTATATTTTTTAATACCTAATCGGTATCGATTTTGGCAAAGAAAGTGTTGAAATGGTTGGCAACCATTTGTGGATTGGTGATCGATTTGTTGAGATAATTTTTCACATGGATCTGTTTAAATGGTATGCGAGAATGCTCAGGTCTTAGGTCATTAATTACCTCTCATACCCCCTTGACCTTCCCTTTGGAGGAATTAAGGTGATCCAGCACTTTTTTTGCTTTTGAAGTCAGAATGAAAGACTTAAATTGTTTTAGTAGTTCAATATACGTTTCAGCTAGTGTTTGGAATAAAGGACTCTGGAAAGCTCATAGAAAAACAATTAACGATTATGTTAATCTATTTGACTTTTGTTGAGCTGGATTTTTGAAGAAATGTTTTCTTTGACAGTATCGTCTTTTTAGAGGAAACACTTAATCAAGAAGGGAACCTAAGGGAGGGAAGAAAGGGTATTTTCTCATCCACGTACATTTCCTTCCAAGACACATGAGTTAAAAGCAACTTAAAAATAAGTATGCCATAGTGAGAAAAACTACGCTTATTCAATGGATTTGATTTAATTTTATTTACAATGCATAATTTTTCACTTAAATCTATTTTCAAGTATCTAAACTCACTTCCTGTAAAACAGAAAACTTATGACATTGCTCATGTGTGATAAAGGAGAGAGGGAAACAGGATCCAACAATTGAAAAAGACAAAAGTTGATTGATTTATTTAATGGTTAGTCCAAGGTTACATAGAGTTGGGTGAGCACTTGGTGAACCAGTACGCAAGGTGAGGGTATATTTACAGTTAACATTCACTCTCTGACTAGCGACCCCACCTCTCAACAAGTCGAACATGCTTTTGAAAAATTATTTTTATTCTATTATATAATAAACCATCTAACGTAATATTTTCAAGTATATTGTAAAAATAGTTACATTTAAACAGTATTTGCATCGTTCAAATAAATAGATGACATTTAAGGCTGTAATTAATCTATAAATTACTCAATACCTAATTCAATAAGAATTAAAGCGATGCAGTCAATTATTGAAGTATAATATTATGCATGAATCTACAAATAAGTATTGCATTCGCTATATTCATTCCCGGAGATCCAGGCAATTGCACCGTAATGGATAAACATTTAGCTTACTTCTGTATTACAATTTAAGTAGTATTTTCTCCATTTGAATTATAAGTAAAATATTGTACATTAATTTTAAACAGTAATAATGTTTAGCATAGTGCACAAACTGCTCTAAAACACACTTCACATCTATGTAATATTTCTCTCCGTACTGCAGTCGGCAGGTGCACCGTTTGATAACATTTATGTAGAATAAAAGCACTGGTACTACAGTAACAAAAATAATCAACAGAAAACATTATTATTTTATACATCTGTACCTAATTCGCTGATAGATATAAAGTAGGACTGAATATGGTACTTATTTACAATGACGTGTAATCGAACACATCAGTAATATTACAGCAGTAGATGGGTCTCAGACCCGACAATATCTTCAACCAATAATATTAGTGTAACAATGATTTCAACCTATGAGTTTTTTTTTTAAATAAGCATATTTTAGTGATAAATATAAACTGTACGATTGCAACAAATAATGTTTGTACAACAAAATTCCAAATGATCATTAACAATAAGCAATGAATGAATCTACAAAAATACAAATATGAATTCATCTCAATAATATAAGTTATAAACATACAGCATAAAACCTTCCTCAATACAATTTCCTTACATAATAGATAACACGTAACATAGACAATATTTTAAACCAATCGTTAGTTTCGGAACCCATATTTTCGTATGTACAACATGCACTCATACTTTCGCTATCGTAAAATCACTTTATATAAAGGTAATACAGCACATAATTAATTATTTAATTTCTACATTTAAAGTTCTTTCCAATTTTGACAGCAAGTTTATGACAGTAAATCTGAAACAGAAAAACAAACTATCATAAAATATGAGCTAAGGCATACATAAAAAATCATAATGTTCTTTAATGTTAAATATAATTAATTTGTTTTGATATAATCTACTTCATTAGCATACGCTGTAGTGAGAACAGTCTCTATATATTGAAATTGTACTACATATTTTATTTTGGGTGATTTCACTTATTAGATATTGTTTATTCTAAGCTTAAGGATAATAACATACAGCATAAGGATAATAACATACAGCATACAGCATATAGGGCATTTTTATATATGTATATAAAAGTACCCTATAAGGTACATGCCTCCCTAAACATTGGTGACTGAAGTAATTAAAGAAAAAATATAACAGCGAGTAAATAAATTCCACGTTAAAGATGATCAAAACTGGTGCTGTTGACTACAGCCAACATTATGTTCGTACCCTTCAACCCAAGCGGTTCATGATCAAACTGTTTTCTAAACACAAGCCTGAAGCTCATGCTAGGCCTAACAGGCGAGTAACCATGTAAGGACAGTACTGCTGCACCAGTCACCATTTTGGCCTCCTTCTGGCATTCAAACCCAAACTGCGCCATCTCCCTGACCATTTGAAGCAGCTACTAATAGCTGAAATACTCTCTGCAATTAAATACTGTAATACAATTTGTGACTTTGGTTCTTGTGTTTGCCTCTAGTACAGCTCATAACAGATAGAGCTCTCTAGGGAAAATGTTGTCCATCTTCCTTTGTAACACATTGAGACCCAAACCCTTTATGCTGTACCAACCCTAAAATTCCAATCATTTTTGTCATAGATTTATTATTCTTGTTATGTATGCTAAACATTTTAACATTTTTTAAAAATTTAAAGCTGTTTTATAAGAAAAAAACTGATGACGCACCAAGTGTTTCTAATTCAACTTTGAAAAATTTGTCTATGTAATACAAATAGAACAAATTACAAACAAAATATATTTTACTTGCAATAAATACATACATAAATACCAAAAATGTTTACATTTAAAATAGTAAAAATACAATGCACCAGGTGCGTCATTAGTACTTTCATATAATATTAAACCTTGAATAAAATATTTGATAAAAAATACAATTAATGACGTTCCTGATAATTAATGTCACATTGTGTTTAGGTGTTATAAAACTACGTAACAATTGTCCAAACAAACTCCAGGTTGACCTAGATACTAGGAGCAATTTTTGTAACATGTACAAGAGCATTATGATACTAAAAAATACACTATAAAATCAAGTTATTTATAAAAAGTAAATTCCAACACCACTTCACTTGTCAAACACTGGCAGACAACTGACTCACCAGCACTCTAAACTGAAAGAAGGATTTTGGCGGGTAAAATTGGTGGACCTGGTGATCACTCACCTGGTGCGTCATCGGTACTGGCGACAAACATCGAGATGACGCACTTGGTGTGTCACTGGGACTCAACATGTCTTTTGTGCAATTGACTGTCTAGTTTGTTTATTCACTATTTAAACAAAATAGGATTAGCATGACATGTACTGCCCATCTTCCGTCTTTAATGAGTTAAACGACCAATCCTTGAAGGCCAACACAATCTCTTTACAGCAAAACTTGGGAGCCTTGATTTATCTTATTCGCATAAGGGGCCCATACACAATCGCTTATGACCGTAAGGGGTGGCGCAGCTCGACACTTGGAGCGATCGTGTACGGTGACAACCAAGCCGGTTTCGTGGCTGGCGTTGAGCACATGCCAAGAAATTTCTGGGCGCTTGGCTTTCCAACATGTTGGAAATATTTGGCGCGGTGGCCGATGCAGCCCCAAATTTCGGAGACAGGAAATGATAAGAAATTCCTGTCACTACCAGTCCCACGCTACGCTGAAGGTGTTTTCATTGTTGTTATCTCTCAATTATTTAATAAAACGTTTTAATTGAAAGAGTGTACTTGTTTTTATATTTTATTTTCTTTCGTTTTTTTCATTCAACTTATGAAATACATTTTTATTTATTATATTAATACATGTATTATTGATGTCTCCAGAACTATCAGTGACCAGTGTAATATACTTGATTAATTTAACGAAGAATCAGGTATATTATAGAATAATATTATCTTACCGTATGAAGTGTGTTCATAAAAAACCCCTTCAAAACTTCGGGACATGATTACATACATAAAAACTAAGAATACAGGGCCTATAAACAAATATCCTGAAACGAAACACTTAGGTTTCTATCTGTCAGTCTGAGATGTGTTTTTTACATAATTTATCACAACTTGAGAATCCCTGAAGATATTATCATCAAACCCGGTATATGTATGAGTAGGGTTGCCATACGTCCATATTTTGTATGGACAGTTTATATTTATTTCACATTTAATGTCCGTGTCCGTTCTGTACAAAGAAAAAACTGGGTAACTGTCCGTATTTTTTGTTCTATTAATATTAAAAGTATATATTTTTAATATTCTAAAAAATAAAAACTTGTATTACTGTTAATGGGCAATTATCAATCAACAATCGTGAAAGGTTGTATAATGTCTCACATACTATGCTCTATGGTTATAATACCATACACCTTCCTCCCCTTCAAAAAAGAAGTTTTCAACTCCTGAAATCGGCCGAGAATAACTGTGAAAATTTTAAGAGTGAGTTTGCTCTTTCTCTGCTCAGTCTTTTGGCACCAGTTGAAGTAGTTTATTCTAATGAAAAAATTTTGGACACCCGATTGAATTAGATTGACCGCGGAGAAAGGCAAAGCTGTTCTGAGCATCAAAATTAACAATGACATGTCATGTATTATTTTTAAAATTAATATCTTCAGAAAAATATGACTGGTTTCAGCCTGAGTACAAGAGATGCCTGAACAATTATGACAATTTATTGAATTTTAGAGATGTTCACTTAAACTTAATGAATTACCTTTTTAAAGAAAAAAAATTACCGTCTGTTAATATTGTATTATTCTGTATTCTTAAACTAAAATATAGTATTAGTATAAATAATATTATATTAGTATTAGTGATAAATAATATTAATATTATATAGTTTTTAATTAGCATAATACGTGATGGTAGATTTTAGAATATCTACATTTTCATCTATTTTATTCAAACTGTGGGTACAATTCAGAAGATGTTTTGCTACATTAGATCTGTCGGGTTTCTTATTTTTAAAAGCAAAGACATGGTTTTTATACCTTTTGTTAAAATTTAGTCTGACCTATGTAAAATATATTACAATCATTACAGTTAATCCTATATATACCTGCATTATTGAATTTATCTTCACTTTCAATATTTGGGTATAAAATGTTGGACATAGATTACAAGTCTTAAAAGCTATTGATAAATTGAATTTCTTCAAGTAATTATATATCACTTTATACAATTACTTGAAAAAAAGTTGTGAATTATTTTTTCCAATTAACAACCGGAATCACATATAATAAAATTCATGAGACAGTTTTCAAAATAACCCCCCTCCCCTCCCACCAGACCCCCAAGTATATCTTGTTTCCGTATTTTACTGTGAAAATGTATGGCAACCCTATGTAAGAGGAATGATAAGTTGTAATTCATTACATAGTATCACGTTCTTAAAAAAACTACTATACAAAATACACAAAAATTGCAAAATTTTATTTCCTAAATTATGGTACTGTACAAATATTGTTAAGATCTAATAATTTATAAGTGGTTAGTTGTAATTTTTGTAATAAAATACGTGCTAATTCAAGAAAATTGCCAAAACACTAGCATGTACTGTATTACAAAAATTACAACTGACAGTTTTCATGTTGGTTTTTTTTTTAATTAATAGCGATAGTTTTTGTTAAAGAGTTAATTAAATTTCTTGATTGAAATTCTCTAATAATTCTTGAATTCATATGGGTCGTCGTGTGTTTTAATTAGTTTAAAACACTCGTATGTGGATATACGACATTCATCAGCCTGTTGTTTACGAAAATCAAAAATAAACACTGCGCGCCACAAGTGAATAGGCAGGAAGTGATTCACCGACTTGGTGAAGGTTAGGTAGAGGCTTGATTGTGTATGGTGAACGTACAGGCCAAGATTTTCTGGGGGTATTCTCGACGAGCGTGACTCGTCGCGACGGAAGCGATCGTGTAGGGGGGGCTTTAAAAACGCCCTTTTTGAACCATCAAGTTTTGATACCTTAAATTCTACTTGTTTAATTTAGAAGGCTGGGTAATAATAATAATAAATGTTTTTATTTGCATACATTTAAAATATTTACAAAAGGGCGAATTTAGGGCCACTAGGCCTTCACTTACAATTAAATTTACCTTGTTAGGTAATTTTAAGGTACAATAATTATACCTTAACATACTTTTGATGGTATCATATTAATCACTTAAAAAGAAATTGTGCACATTGAAAAAAGTTTCCATCATCTCATTTATGTATGAACTGTATGTGTGAAACTGATTTTCATTGATATTAGGATGAAACAAACGTAGAATCAGCCAATCAATAATTAATAAATAAACCACACTAAGACTATTAAAATATTAATAGAGGTAGTATACAACACTAAGAATCTTTGGGCAAGAGATAGAGATTCCTATCCAAAGAGTGTTTACCGTTCACAGTGTCTTGTTTCTTGTTGTCTTGGAAGGCAATGAAGGGGTTGGTGGGTGGCGCCGTGTTAAAGTTGACACTGTCTTCATTTACAAGCTTGCCGTTGGTTGGAGAGTTGGTGGTAGGAGCCAGGATCTGCTCCGGCAGTGGACTCACACCAACATTCTCTATACTCAGATCCAGCAGTGTATTGGTTACATTATTCTGTTCCACACTATGAACAGAAAACATATTGACATAGAACAGAGGTGAAAACAGTTTTAAACACGTTAATTATAAAATAAAATGTTTAATTAATAACATTTATTAAAAAACATTTTTGTATTGATTTCTTTTTTTTAAATGTACAGAATTAGTTATGTCCACTGTAGATGGCAACTAGGGGTGTGCAAGTAGCTCGAAATTCGTGTTTTGTTTTTTTTTAGTTTATAAAAACTTGACTCGAGATTTTAAAAAAACTCGAAAAAATCGAGTCGA
>JAQJVL010010954.1:0-10507 GCA_035578905.1 Stictocephala bisonia
AATATACTAGGTTTTTTTAATGTCACATGGCCATAAATTATTAGAAAAAGTGACAACAAAGCTATATTTCCTAACAGTTAAGCCAATTTACCAAAGAGTTAATATTTAAGAATTGATGACCCCTCTAACTTTTAAAATAGCTCATTATAACAACCTACATATGCTTGCAACACAAATCACGAGGGCATGGCGAATTTTGATAAGATGAACGCAGTCAACTATACATTAGGGTCAATCCATATGTGGTGGTCCAGCAGTGGTTGCTGCAACATTTTTATTACTCTTCATAATTTTATATCTAAAAGTACCACTCATCAGAAGGACAAAAGTATGTTATTTAATTTTAAAATTTTTTATTTTACGAATGGCGGCCGGCTTCGGCAAAACGCAAAGTGTTAAGTGAATTTCAAACTCTGCGGAGAAGCACATATCTCCTCTTCTACTCATCCTAGAACATTCAAACAAAAACCAATATCTTCAGAAGAGTCTGAACTTTAATTTGTCCTTACAGGTATGTCCTTAAACTGAAGTATAAGGGCCCTAATATATCTCCAAAGTTTATCATGTTTCAAAAATCAATTTTCACACATTTATTTTTTCAAGAAGGCAACAGTTAATTTATTTGTTATTTTTTAATGTGATAGGTATATCGAGATACTTCAAACTCACAAAGTTTCAAATTGTGGACTAGCATAGTTTTTAAGAAAACAATTTTTGAAATCATGAAATTTTCAAATTTTTCAAAGTGCAAGGTTATATCTTTTTTGGGCATGAAAATAAAAATTTGAAATTTATCCCATTTTTAGTACTAGAACAGAGGAACAACCTGCCTAAATTTGGTTTTGTGGACTTTATTATTTACCAAGATATTTAATGTAGAAAAGTGGAAAAAAAAGAAAAAAAATCGCTCCAGCTACTTACAATGCTAAACATAGATAAATATTACGCTTTTTTATGCCTGAAAATATATAAAACAGTGACACACACATATAGTTATACCATTTATTAATATACAAACTTTTATTTTCATGACTGATGAGCATTAAGTAGATGGGAGATTTCATCACACAACCATTGTGGGATGTTGAAGTTGCTCCAGTTCCTGTAGGGGTGTGGTCTTCCTCAAAGAAACCCATGTTTCAGTTTTTGCTGTATTTGTTGGAAATTCTTGGACCAGCAACAGTAATTATGTTCTCGATTGACAGATGGATTTTTCCGAGCCATCACTGTTAGTCATACATACGCAGGCAATGGTATCATATTAATCCAAAGTTAACATCCACTCTCTTTGATGTTATAAACTCTTTGAAGTCCGCAGAATTAGACTTTTTGAAGCACTTAACTATATTGTCTGCCTAAAGCACATGTCGACGAAAAGATTGTTCCAGGAATGTTGTGGCATTCTTTGAATCAAACTTCAAGTTCTGTTTCATTCTTTGTTATTTTGGAATGAGCAGAAGAAAAGGAACTGGCGCAACTTCAACATCACACAATGGTTGTGTGATGAAATCTTGCATCTACTCAATGCTCATCAGTCATGAAAATAAAAGTTTGTATATTAATAAATGGTATAACTATGTGTGTCATTGTTTTATATATTTTCAGGCATAAAACATAATATTTAGCTATGTTTAGCATTGTAAGTAGCTGGAGCAATATTTTTTTGTTTAGTTTTGGCACTTTTCTACATTATATATCTTGGTAAATAATAAAGTCCACAATACCAAATTTAGGCAGGTTGTTCCTCCGGTCCAGTACTGTACCGGGTCGTTTGGCCGGTACATTTTGTTACTGGTCGTCGTGGTTTGCCAGGCTGCCTGAGATCGCTTGTGCGCTGCGTTTTGTTTACTTAGTGGCCGTTGGCTCGGACTCATTCGTTCCGTGATTCCAGCTCTCGGTCTGTCAGGTTGACCTGTCTTGCTACAGCACCTAGACTCTACGCAATGTCGTGCTAGAGACTCTTAAACTCCAGGGTCCTCGAGTGACGTTTTACCCTCAGCCTGTCGTCTGGGCGATGTTCTACCATCTACGCTGCTAGCCTGGCCTGCGGACCATGCATAAAGCCCAGTTGCGACCCACCTACATCTTTGGGTAGGAGTCTTCTGTCCTCAGGTCAGTGCGTTCCATGTTTTCCCGGCGGCTGAGCTGGAGGTTGTGATTTTTGTGATAAAAAAAAGGAAAAGAAAAATTAAAATAAAAAAGATGTTCTCCACTAGGCCACGCCCTTCATAAAATGAACTTGAACGCAGCCAAGTGATTTTTATTTTGGCCATATTTTTTTTTAATAGTGTATAAATGTTAATATTTATTGTTATTTATCTTAGATTAGTTTATTTTGTTGTTATATTTTTCTAAATTTTATCTTTGTTAGGCACTTTTGTTAAATTTGTTTTTGAACCATTAGTGTCCGTGATCTATAAATATTTTGTATGCCTAACATTTTTTTTATACTGTTTAAATTAAGGGATTGTTCAAATTGTTGTTAGGCCTAGTGGTTAAGTTTGTTTGAGTGTTATTTATTTCGTTTGTAGTATTTTTTGAAGTGAATTTTTACTAGAACGGTACTGTGTTATATTTTTTAAAAAATTGTTTAATTTTTAAATATTCACCAAAAGGGGATTATTTATTATTTCTTTAACTTTTAATTCGGAGATGCCCAGGGACTCCGGCTTACTCCTTGGCCTCGGTGGAATCATGGGATATGGGCTAAATTGCCAGGTTATTTGGTGTTGTCAAAATTTTTCTAAATTTATCATTATAAGTTTTTTCTTAAAATTTTTGTGTCTAGTTTTCTGCAGATAGGCACATATGCTTGTAATTTTGGTATTTATAGCGTTTGTTGTTTTTGTGTTAGTTGGTTATTTTTCGTCAATTTTGTGTTTCTTGTGGATTTTCAAGTGTAACTGATATTGTGGCCTTCTGCCGGTTTTTCTGAATATTTCAATTTCTTTCTAATAAATTACTTTTTGCTCAGCTGCCGAGTTGTAATTTGACCCTCCAACTGCCACCCGTGATCCTATCGTCTGACTGGTTTTGAGCCATCCCCCTGTTGGCACGACTTCCAGTTTGGGGGGGGGGGGTGGGTCTCAGTACTAAACCTGGGATAAATTTCAAATTTTTATTTTCATGCCCAAAAAAAGATATTAATCCTTGAACTTTGAAAAATTTGAAAATTTTATGATTTCAAAAATTGTTTTCTTAAAAACTATGCTAGTCCACAATTTGAAACTTTGTGAGTTTGAAGTACCTCTAATGCCTATCTCATACAAATAAATTAACTGTTGCCTTCTTGAAAAAATAAATGTGTGAAAATTGACTTTTGAGAAAAATCCATGATAAACTTTGGAGATATATTTGGGCCTAATACAGTACAGTCCCAATAATCCGAACAATATCGGACCGACCCCTGTTCGGATTAGCCGGATTAACAGCGAAATCACTATTTGAACCGGGAGTACGGGTCTATTGTGTGTCGTAATGTGAGCGTATGCGCCCCTTTTTGCCACGTAGACTGTACTCCCACTCCTCGACACGCTAAAAATAGACAAGCTCGGTCATTGACTGTCCTGACTAACTTAGTGTGACTGTGTGTGCGTGTGCCCGTACTGTTGGCCGTCAGTCGTTCCGCGCTCACTCTACACCCGTCCACTTCTGTCTCTGTGTTAATAACAGTGCGATATTCTACAGTAAAAACAGTTCATTGTGTGTTTTGGACATTTATCTGTTATACAGTGTACGTAAACAGATTGTTATGGCGAGTAAGCGTAAACACTCAACACTTAAAGACTCTTAAAGACAAACTAGAGGCTCTAAAGCGTTTAGATAAAGGTGAAGGTGTGACAAAATTGGCTACAGAGTTTAATGTTGGCAAAGCTACAATTTGTGATTGGAGAAAAAAATCGTAGAAAACTTGGACAATACTGTGCTAATTCTTCTGGTGAGACTCTTGAAAACAGACAGACAGCAAAGCAATCGCTGTACGATAAATTTGATATTGCACTTCATATTTGGTTTACCCAGGAAAGAGAAAGGGGAACCCCCCCTCAGTGGGCCTATCATTCAAGAAAAGTGTATTCAATTAAATAAATTAATGAACGGTGATGCCTCTTTCAGTGCTAGTATCGGGTGGCTAGATCGGTGGAAGAAGCGACATGGGGTACATCAGTTGACAATTACCTGCGAAAAGCTTTCATCTGATTTTGATGCAGCAAAGGAATACGTGACCACATTTGCCAATTTCATAGCTGAGGGAAATTATTCTCCACAACAAATCTACAATGCCGATGAGACGGGCCTGAACTTAAGAGCACTGCCTAAAAAGAGTTTAGCCTCACAGGATGAAAAAAGTGCTCCAGGCTATAAAATGAGCAAAGACCGAGTTACATTAATGGCATGCAGCAATGCTTTTGGTAATCACAAGCTCCCATTTATGGTCAAAGGCAAATCTGCTAAGCCTAGAGCTTTTAAAAACGTGAATATGAAATCACTGCCAGTATATTACAGGAGCCAAAAAAAGCATGGATGAATGCAACGTTGTTTAAAGAATGGTTTCATGACCAGTTTGTTCCCGCTGTAAAGAAACTCAATAAAGAAAATGATTTACCGCAACGTGCGATACTTTTGATTGACAATGCGCCAACGCACCCAGACACTAAAGAACTTTCTAGCGGTGAAATTAAAGCCATATTTTTACCGCCAAATGTTACACCCTTACTACAGCCTATGGACCAGGGTGTTTTGCAAAAACTTAAACAAATTTACCGTAAGCAGTTTTTGCAAACCTTGATTGAAGATGACACAGTTTCTTTGGTTGCAAAAATAAAACATATAACATGAAAGATGTTGTTTATTGGTCTGCTGAGTCCTGTGAAAACGTAACTGACCAAACTTTAATAAAGTCTTGGAAGAAACTATGGCCAACCCTTGAGTATGCAGAAAACCAATCAGAAAATGATGTGACCAGTCTGCTTCAGCTAGTGCAGACAATTCCTGGTTGCGAGGAAGCTGGGGAAAGAGACACCAATGAATGGATGGAAGAAGACGGGGAAACAGCCGAATTTCTGACTGAGTGACTCAAGAGCCATTGGAGGAGGAGGGGAGTGACGACGAGACGCAATGCGACAAGGAGGACGTGGTGCCACATGCAGACGGCGCAGCTGCCCTTGACCTCGCCCTGCGCTACTTGGAGCAACAGCCGGACACTACACCAGCTGATGTGTTATTTATGAGGCACTAGCGAAATTACGCATCATCGAAAAGACTGTTTTCATTGCGTCAGAAAACAATAACTGAATTCATGTAATAAGGTACTTGTTCACTACATTATCAGTACTGTACTGTATATATTTAATCTTATGTTGTACAATTTTTCATACTAAACATTAGTGTTCGGTTCTGTAGTTTATTCCATTTTAAAATTTGTACCATAACTTGATGTACAGTGCGTAAATATTAAATAAAGAACTGTTTTGAACTAAGGTTTACACTGTTTAATGTTGAAATATTCACCGATTTTCGTCCTTAAAATTATAACATTTTCGCTGCGGAACCATTCGGATTAGCGGGACTGTACTGTACTTAAGTTTAAGGACATACCTGCAAGGACTTAAATTAAAGTTCAGACTCTTCTGAAGATATTGGTTTTTGTTTGAATGTTCTAGGATGAAAAGAAGAGGAGATATGTGCTTCTCCGCAAAGTTTGAAATTCACTTAACAAAGGTGTTTTGCCAAAGCCAAAATGGCCGCCATTGGTAAAATGACAATTTTAAAAATTAAATAACATACTTTTTGTACTTCTGATGAGTGGTACTTTTAGATATAAAAATATGAAAAATATTAAAAATGTTGCAGCAACCAATTAAATTATTTCTGGACCACTTCATATGGACTGACCCATTATCGAAATCTTTTGTATCGTAGTCAAGTCAAGTCAAGTCAAAATCTCTTTATTCAATATTGTACATAAAATACAAATGAATGGTGTCATTACAGCTAAGTACATGGTTATTATACATTAAAACTATTCTAAATACATGTTATTATACATAAAACGGCAAAATTTACTACATATAAAATCAACTTAAAAATAAAAAAGAATATATATAATATTTCACAAATTGCGAAATATTACATACCTTCAAAAAATTCAGAGAAACTATAAGGAGCCATTTGAATTAAGAAGTCTTTTAATTTGGATTTAAATTTGGTTAATTTTATTTCATTCTTTATTTCTGGAGGAAGCTGATTAAAAAATTTTGAGCCCTGATATTTAGGTTTTTTGCAGAAGAAATTGAGATTATGTGGTACTATAGCAAGATCTTCTCGGTGTCTAGTATTGTAATTATGATTATGTCCGTTAAGTTGCAATGAATCAAAATTTTGTTTAACTAATAATATTGTTTCAAAAATGTACATACCAAACACCGTTAAAATCTTTTGGGAAGTGAAATGTTTTTTGACTGATTCTGAGTATTCAAGATGTAACATAATTCTAATACACTTTTTTTGTGTTTTTAATATTGCTTGTAAATTTTCTTGGGATGTTGAGCCATATAGAGCTATACCAAAAAATATAACGGAATGTATATAAGAAAAATATACCATTCGCATAGTTTTTAGATCACATAACTTTTTTAATCTACTTAGGGCATACACTCCTGATGCTGTTTTTGAAAGGACTTTTTGAACATGAGAGTTCCAATTAAAATGCCTGTCGATTGTCAGACCAAGAAAATTTGTTTCAAATACCTGATTGATTATCTTGTCTTCTACATTTAATTTGATTTCTAATGTTGGCTTTGATTGATATGTTTGAAAGGTTATAAAGTTAGTCTTTTGTAAATTTAGAAGTAAATTATTCTGGCGAAGAAAATTTGAAAAAGATTGTAAATCGATACTTGCGTTTGTTTGAAGTTCATCAACTGATTCAGCAGAAACTTTAAGATTAGCATCGTCTGCATAAAGACATAGATTGTTTGAAATTTGTAGCTTTGGTAAATCTGTAAGGTAACATAAAAATAGAAGAGGTCCAAGGATTGATCCTTGTGGGACTCCGTATTTGATTTTTGTAAGAGGGGAGTTATATTGAATTTTATAATTGTTGCTATAGTTAGTAATTTGGACGAATTGTTCCCTATCGCTTAAATATGAACTCAGCCAGTTGTGTATATGAGAGTGAATTCCCAGATTATACAGTTTTTTCATCATCAAATTGGGGCATATTGAGTCAAACGCTTTACTCAAATCCATGAAGATGCCTACTACTTTTTCATGATTGTCTATAGCCTCAATGATTGATTCCACAAAGTTTGTAGCAGCCGTAACCACTGATCGATTTTTCCTAAACCCGTGCTGGCAGCTTTCAAATAAATTGTTTTTTTCTAGATAATCAATAAGTTGGTCACAGAGGGCTCTCTCATAAATTTTTGAAATGGATGGAAGTATGGCAACCGGTCTATAGTTTACAATATTTGTACAGTCTCCTTTTTTAAATATTGGTATAATTTTTGAAATTTTGAGTTTGTTTGGGAAGATTCCAGATATAAATGAAGAATTTATTAGGTGGGCAAGTGGTTTAACAAGTGATTTTGATGCTTTTTTAATAATTGCAATAGGAATTTCATCATACCCGGCACTGTATTTATTTTTTAGGCTCCTTATAATTTTTCCTACATCATTTTCCGAAAGGGTGTTGCATTTAAATGTTCTGTTCATTAAATCCAAACCATCTACATCAGTAGCATTAGGTATTATTTTGTTTTTGCTAATTTCATTTAGACAACTTGGTTTATCAGACTTTTTTAAGTGAGGAATAATAGTGTCGTCAACTAGATTTACAAAGTATGTATTGAAAGCTTCAGATATTACCTTAGGATTACTACATACCTTACCATCCTTAGTTTTTATTTCAATATTTTGCTCCCGAGAAGTATTTTTTCCCACTTCTGAGTTAATAACTTTCCACACTGCTTTAGTCTTATTATCCGAATTTTTAATTTGATCATTGTAAAAGTCAGATTTTTGTTTTAATAATTTCTTTTTGAATAAATAATTTTTGTTCTTTAGATGTTTACTCATGTAACTGCTTTTAAGCTCGCGAGCTAAATTACCAAATTCAATTAATTGCTCTTTTTCGAGCCTAAGTTCTTCTGTAAGCCAGTGTTTTTTGTTAGTGTGTCTTCTAGTAAGAACTTTTGGGAAATAAAGGTTGAAATAGTAAGATAATAATTTATGAAAAACATCATATTTACTATTAACAGGGGCCATAAAAACACTGACCCAGGTTTCATTTTTTAAAGCATTACAAAAATGTATTATATTTTCATCGCAAAATTTCCGTTTGTATTCAAAATTTATAATTTTTTTTGATTTGTCGTTATTTTCTACTTTTATTTCCAAAAGCTGGCCATCGTGATCTGATAACTGAGTGTTAATACCAGATACTTTAATGGAACTACGAGTTAAATTTGTAAAGATGTTATCAATCACGCTTTCAGTAGTGGGTGTGATTCGCGTGGGAAAATTTACTAGAAATCGCAATCCAAATGAAATTAAAAGGGTATTTAGTCTTTTAGCATTTTTGTTATGCGTGTCTGTTAAATCTAGATTAAAATCTCCCATAAAAACCACTTGATTAAATGTTTTGAATAATATTTCCAAGAATGTTTCTAGTTTATCTATAAAAACCTTTTCATTTTTCTGTATAGGATTTCTATAAAATCCAACCACAATTAATTTGGTGCCCTTTTCAGTTTTACAAATCATGTTTTTGTATTCGACAATGCAAAATTCAAATATTTGTTCACTTAGTAAATCTTTTAGCTCCGGAACGTCCACTGTTTTGTATTTTAAATTATTTTTGGACAGTATAGCAACGCCACCTCCTTTGGAGGAGTTACGAGAAAAGCTACTGCTTACCTCATATCCAGGAATATTAAGTCTTTCAATGACTGTTCCAGTCATTTTGTGTTCAGTTAGTACTACCACATCAGGGTTTAATTCTATTAATGTTATTTCTAAGGGTTCAATTGAAGATTTTAGTCCCCTGATATTTTGATGAAAAAAACTATAGCAGTTATTATCTGATTCATGATTAAAATTAATTTTATGAATATGAGATTTTGGATGTAAGGTATGTTGATGCTTATTACTATTAGTTAGATAGGGCTTACCGCTAAAAAATAATCTTCTTTACTAGAACTTTGAAGCACTTCTGCACTTAAATGACTTTGGACACTATTTTTTAATTTCACATCACTTTCTTCTAAGAATGAACTATTCCCTCCTGATGCAGGTGGAAGCGAGATGGAGGTTTTGTCCGGCTGTTGCTCTTGGTGGCTAGTGATGTCACAGGAGCTAGTTGTCAAATCTATGGCAGTTTGTGTAGGCGGTAGAGTAGCTACTTGTTGGGGCTCCGGGATGTTTGTAGCAGTCTTGTTGTCGTTGACTGCGTTTTGTAATCTCTCAACAAGGTCCCCTGAGATGGTATGGTCGAAAGCTACAGATGACTCATTTTGAAAGCTATTTAGAAAGTTTGTCATGTCAGCATTCACGACTGTGATGTCATTTTCTTTAATAAAACTTTGTCTTAAGTAATCTTTTAATGTGATTTCAGGTGTAGGATTATGTTTAGAGTCTGTTTTATTGAGGATATCAGCAATCATTTTTGAAACTCTTAACTTGCCTTTCTTGTTAAAATGTAGACCATGGGTGGTATACAGGTGTCTTGGCAAAAGATGCAAGGGAAGAAGTGTTGAGCTATTGGTATATTGTTCGGCTAATTTTTCAAGTGCTGTGTTGATTTGAGCTATTTTGAAATCCAGTTTTGGTGTATCATGTCTCATGGGTATTGAGGCTAGAATAAGGTTGGTGTGCTGTGTGTTATTGATTAGGTCATGCACCTGTTTTAGAAGCCGTTCAATACCAGTGGTTTCAATATTATTGGTACCAGCTATTACTAAAAGGTGGTCTTTCTTGTCCAGGTCTTTGCTGACTTGTGTCACTTCTTCTGTCACTTTATCAAATTGTGCTCCGGGTTTGATAATAGAGCATACTTTCATTGTTGTTCTTTGTTGGACCATATTGCTTAAGTTTCTGCCATGGCTGTCGGCTACAATCAAAAGTTTCGAGGGGTTTTCAGGTTTTGACGTTTTAGTTTTTAAACCTCTACTTATATGGTGTTGGTTCCTCACTTTAGGCTTGCAGGGTGTTAAATGTTTATCACCGGTTAGATTTTGTTCCTTTGTATTGGTTTCACGCCCAAGTGCCGCAAATTGATTGTTGCAACGTAATACATACGTTGTTAAACATAACAGTTTTTCAAATTTTAACACCATATGGTAAGTATAGTACAGTTTAATCTTGATAATCCGACAGTTAAGGGACCGACGGTGTGTCGGATTAACAAAAACGTCGGATTACCAAATGTCCATTGTAATTCACGAGAATTATGATTTCTAAGATAAACTGAATGCACTACGTGCACCCTTCTTAGAATTTCCGCGCTATC
>JAQJVL010010955.1:0-10506 GCA_035578905.1 Stictocephala bisonia
AAATAATTGAGCTAAACTGTTGAAAATCTTTTGTTTTATATAGCTGTTTTATATACATTTCTACTGAAAACGTTTGGCGAATAAAAAGATAGACGGATGGAAAGCAACTCTTGCGAGTTTCAATTCTGGCCCTCCTCGTTCTATTGACTAGAGCTGGCCTCCAATTAGTTGTTCAGGGACTACATAGAGTGTAATCATACATTTGGCAATCAATAACTTTTTTCGCTGTCACGTCTTTTAATTTTCCGAATGCTGTCCGCATTTTTATTCAAACAAAACCAGCAACAACTTCTGATTTCGTAAAATTTGCGTTAATCTTTAGTAGACTAGAAAACTTCTTGTGTCGATTTAAAATATTAAATCTCAAGATTGCTAAATATTCCAAATATGTATTTTCTTAAGATATTTTCAAGAGGTTTGAAAAAAAAAGATTAATCTAAAAAGTTGTATTTGTTAAATATTGAGAGGTCGGGTTATTGATCACGAACGTAACTAACAATATAATATACATTTATGAAAAGTCATAATCAGATTGTGTCACTTGAAAAATTCTCATATTTCTCTCCCATCCTTGAAGTGCTATGTGAGGCTGCACCAGGGTGATAGTTACCTAAAAAAATCACGAAAACCTGTATTTTGGTCTACTCTTGGGCTCTTAGACGGCCTCCCAATAGCCATTTGACGAAATAATTGATAACTCTCAGTATTTTTCTCAGGTATCACAGCCATTGTTATGCTTTCAAAGCAAGGCAAAACTTGACAAGTTGGTTTTCAAAGGCTGTATTGCTGGATGTTAACTGTATTATTATGTACGCTAATGTATGCATACAATATATGCATACAATATAATGAAGGCAATTCAATGCGTGAACATTTCCCTTTTTATGATGTTATTCATTTTGTCATTTTTAAAAGGTTATGACAAAATGTCCTAACCTTGTTGGGAAACACTGTTTTACCAACCATAATATTTTTTTCTGTAACTTTTGAATATTGTTACAAATAATAAACAGGGTGTCCCATTAATAAAGCACAAAAATCCTGGAAATCGTCCTTTTGTTCAAAATTAAGAGAACATATAGAATAAAAAGAATTTGAAAAGACCTTAGTTTCAAGATATCCGCCAAATTGTATTGTTCTAAAACTATTTTATCTCTGTTGATATTCAATGTGTGTGCATAAACCCATAAAGCTTCCTCTAGATAACCATTGATAGTTATACATATACCTTTTCTAAGTGCATGGTATAATCATATAAATAAATAAATTGTCTACTATTGATTGTTATCTGAAGGAAGCCTCATAAACAATTTCAAGGACACACATGTATTACTAATGGAAATAAAATACATGTTGAAACCTAATGAATTTGAAAACGAATAGTTTTCAAACGATATTATTTCTTGATTTCATTTTGGGTTTGACTCAGAACCACTTCTTCCAGTGATAGGTGAGCATTTTCTATGGGTAACCCCGTTTACCAAACAAATGCTGATAAGGTATTATGTTTGGGAATGTTTTTATGAATATATGTTCCCCGCTTTGTTCACAAACCTATCAAAACTGTGTACACTAAACCAATTGTAATATTTTTTAAATACATATTTATCTCAAATGTGTCCTATGTTATTTGTGGTTTTCTTCCTAATCAATTCTTTGTTAAGTTCATAGACAACTTTTTAAGTAGAGCTGTAGTATTCGTTCTTAGATCTCCATATAGCTCCATCACAAAGAAAGCTATATACCGGGACAGGAGGAATACATCATTTTTACCAGACTCGCAATTAAAAAAAATTACTAAGTAAGTATATGAACGTATACGAATTCGTATTTTCTAAATGGCGGGCTTTAAAAATATTCAAATCAATATTACGCGTTAAGGCTTCGTTTAAAAGAAAATTTCAAGGAATATATTTCGAAGACAGTTTAAGTATCCATCCAAAAATGCTTTCATAAAGATGGTTTGATAAACAACGGAGTTATGACTGAAAACTTCGGTAAGAATGTGGAATTTGGCACTTCGTGGCGCCCGTAGTCGGCATCCAAATAGCAAATTCCATGTGTTTAACAATTGTTTAAATCGTAGCTCCATTGGTAATCAACGGATCTTTACAAACTTGGCATAACAACATAGAGTTTACATACACTTGGAACAATTGGCACAGACAATTGGATTTTCTTATACATGTTATTCTATACAATTTGATTTTTAAAAAGCGTTTATGCGTAGCCTACCATTGATTTGAATAATTTAAATGAACGCAATTTTATTAATAGAACACATTTGTATAAATTCATAAATTAGAAGTAAACGTATTATCGTACGATGAAGCATCATGCAACATTTCTGTTTACTTACTCAAACCGTTCTGGAGATAAAAACTATTTTAAGTAAAACATAAATGGTGGCTGACTAATTTAGGAGATTTGGGTATTAAAAGTATGATATATTGTATTAGTAAGGACACCCTAATCATCCCGTAAACTTTCGGATAGGAATTTAAAATGCCCTCTATTGATTAAATATGTAAGGGTTTTTATAATATACATTTTTCGGAAGGGAGGGAGGGAAGTAATAGAACACAAACTCAAGTATAAACTGTATAACTCTCCGTAAATTCAACCCACAAAATAAGTGGTGTACGAACTGTTGAGACCTCAAACAAATTCATTTTCCCAGTCTTAGTCTAAATACTTTTGACTAATTGGGATTTTGTTTAAACTTACGCCAAAAACGAAGCCACGTGGAATTACAGGTTAGGCTCGTTCTGCTGGGTTTTAAGTTCTCTTCTCCCATGTCCCGATCGAACTATATATTAATGTATTTTAGTTAGTTGGGCAAATTAAGAACTTTGTAGAATGAACCCAAAACAAGGTGGTTCTTTAAAACTGAGTTTGTGATAAGGTTTAAAACGTTCTTATGCCAAACGAAGTCCAAGTTGCGGACTTCTGGAATACGAAAAATAGGCAGTAATTATTCTGGTTAATTAAATTTGATAGCTATGTGCTGTAGCATCTTGTGAACGTGTTTTTACGTAACTAAAGATAACCTTTTCAAGCGCGTTTCTCTTTTCTATTATACTATTTAAGTTTCTGTCCTGATTTGTACTAAAAATAATACATTACGATTCCTCCAAAATAACAATGTAATGGCGTGTCGTTTATCATAATCTAGCCCGACTCATTTCATATTCGCCTATACACTACCGGACCCAGTTTTTACGTAGGCAATAATTTGTCTAAGAAGAATCACCCTAAAAGAATATGAATATTTTTCACCAAATATCCCTATGCGTTCAATACGAAGTATACTTGGCACGGATATTTAGCTATCAATTAGATTGATATAAAGACCATAGACCATGCCAGTAGACAATGTACGGTTTTAAATATGCCAGCTTAAAAATAAAGTACTCTAGTGTGAATAAGTGTATTTATCTTGAACTATGTTATGATCGTACATGCTAATATAGTAAAGCAAATACAGAATATGATTTATAAATACATTCTAATAGAAGAAATAGAAACCCATAATATTGGGTTCTATGCTGGAAATTGCTTAGTTCAAACTCGTGGTTAGTTGTTTATTTAGCAGTGTAGTTCCAGTTTCAAAAGACATGATGTGCGTTGACCAAGGACAAACTACCTGCTAGGGTAAAAAGAAATCTGGCAACGCCGCAGTGGACCACAAATGAGATATACATGATGGACTACAATCATAGGTGAAATGGATAGACGCTCTGGACCACAATCAGTGGTGTTTTGCTGCCCGTCATTTTGCAATGGTTGTGGACCACAATTGAATGTGAAATGACAAACTCAATAACATGAAAACCATCAATAGGTTATTAATAAAAATTCAACTCAATACAGATACCCCCATTTCAAACATGGTAAAGAAAGACCAACATTATATATATCAATGGATTTGTAAAATATAAGGGATCCAAACGTGGACTACAATCGTTGGTGTTTTGATACGAGGACCACAAAAGAGGGACCGAGGGAAATATATATATATATATATATATATATCCTTACACTATTCCTACAATAGGAACAGTTGAGATAACATGTCTCAACTGGTATCTTCACTGAGGGAGCTGTTGAAAAAGCAAGTTGAGTGGTCCTGGACAGATGCTCACTCTAAAGCTTTTAATACTATTAAGATTGAAATTTGCAGCCCAAGAGTGCTAGCATCATTTGACCCTACATATCCGGTTGAAATCCAGTGTGATGCTTCGAAAGATACTTTGGGGTTTTGTGTGCTGCAAAAAGGGAGCCCTATACATTTTGGGTCAAGATCTATGACAGCCACAGAAGAATCATACGCTCAAGTGGAAAAAGAACTTCTAACTATTTGCTTTGCAACTAACAAGTTGCACAACTATATTTATGGTCACAACTGTGTTAGTGTATACTGATTACATGCCTCTTGTATCTATTATGTCCAAAGTATTGATAAAGTGCTAAATAACAGACTAACAAGATTGTTAAAGTTGATAAACTATCAGTTTAGTATTAAATATTTTCCAGGAAAATATAAGTTTATAGCAGATCTCATGTCAAGAATAGGAATAAAAACTGAATCTCAAGAAGATCGAACCATGAGAATTTCAAGGCAAAAACTACTTTGCTGTAGTTGATTTCTACTCGAGATGGTTGGAAGTATATGAAATCCCTAACAAAACAAGCTCTACCATTATTAAAAAGCTGAAGGATGTCTTCAGTTGATTTGGAATACCTGAGACCATGGTAGCAGATAATATGCCTTTTAACAGTTTATAATTTCACCATGGAATGGAATTTTCAGATCGTAACCTCTAGTCCTTATCATTTTAAATCAAATGGTTTGTCTGAAAAAGCTGTAGGAATTACAAAGAACATGCTAAAGAAGTCAAGAGAAAGCAGACAAGATTTTGATCTTTAATTGCTTAACTATAGGAATACTCCAGTAGCTGGCTTGGCGTTTTCACCCTCTCATTGCTTAACATTCGTCATATTAGATCAAAGTTGCCAATTGATAATGGTGAACTGAAACCAAGGCTAATTCCAAGAGAGAGGTACACACTGAAATGAAAAGTCATCAAGACATTCAAAAACTGTACTATGACTGAACTTCTAAAATGCTAGAAGAACATTACTTTGTTGGAGAGGAAGTATTGGTACAAAATATTTTTTCCAAATTATGGGAAAGGGGGAAGTTCGCCCATATATTGCCTCAGCCAAGGTCATACCAAGGTCCAGATGAGAAATGGAGCGAAACAGCAAAGGACTGCAGTTCACTTAAGAAAGCGAAATAAAGTTCGGATTTAAGGAGGGAGATATTAGTAATAATATTTACAAATCATATGTTTGTTGTCATAGTTATAATATTTATAATATTCAATGGTTATGTTGCAGAGTTAATTAAAATGGCTTGTTAGTGTGTTTCTTGGTTATATTTAAATACTTTTTAGAACAGTTCTGAGATCTTACGTTAAAATTCTTACTAGTACATAAATAATTCTTTATAAGAATCTTTTAAACTTAAAATAATAAAGTGTCAGTATCTATAAAAACCTAAACCAAGATATGAATAGCTTAAAAAATATGCTGTAGCTTTAAAAAACACGGACTTTATATCATCAAATGGAGCAAAGTAAATAAAAATACATATCATTACCAATTCGTAGATAGGTAGACCATTCAATTATTGGACAACTGACGACAAAGGACTCAGTGTTTTAAGAAGAGATCAGGATTGTACCTCTCGCTCTGATCATAGATACTACCACTTTCATTTCCTCAAGAGAGTATTTCTCTTGGAAATAGAAGATTGTTGGATCATATATTGCCTTCTTTTCCTCGTCTACTAGCTCCGGTTGATAATTTGTTTGTAAAGCGAACTGTTGAGTCGAGAATCGAACATTTTCTTGTTATTTATTAAAGGATATGATGTCAGCATGTCTATGTAAGCCCCCTCCTATAGACAATGGTCGTTTTCATATACTTCCATACTACAATCCTTTAAAGCTGTCCTGGATGATAAATCTAACTTAACAAAGGAATTTTAGGGTTCGAGTAATGTTTATTTGGCAACATAACACAGCCTGCCTCCTTAGTTCTCAACAACAGCAAGTTTATCGTTTTGTGGGGTGAAATATGAATATCATAAATTGAGAGAAATGAATATTAGGTTGAGTGGTTTAGCTTCCATAGTTTCCTGTATTTTATGCATAATATCAATTATTGATTTATGATTTTTGGATACACCTACCTGTAGAAAAAATATTTATTATACTTTATCTACTTTCTCTAACTCTGTAATGATATTGAATGAATTTATTCTTTTTTGGTTTCTACTTTTTGAACTCATAATGCGTACTTTACATTTAAAAACTTGTTTTTAAAAATGCACCCTTTGTAAAACTAAAAAGAATTAAATAAAAACCATGTATGCTTTAAAAATATATAACTTTAATGATAAATAGAAAAATATTAAAAAAGCATTCTGAGAACAAAAGCTCAAGAAGTGTACTCTACCACAACTGAGAAAGATGAGTAAACAGACTGACTTACACAGCACAACAACATTGACATATTGGGGTTTGTGAGGGAAGATTTAGTGAATCGTACTTGGGATAAACAACCGAAACAATGCTCTCTCACTCCAAAAAATCAGTTTCATGATATTATAGATCTCGTTTGTATACATTTTTCAAGGGTAGCTTGAACTAAACAGAACATTGAACTATTAAAACTCAAACTCTAAAAATTTCTTAGCTTATTGATACACATAAGTATATAAACTGTTACAGTGTTTTCATAACACTATATTTCAAAACTAATTCTTTCATATTGTAAGATGAATGCCATTTACAGTGTTGTTTTTTATGTGTCCAGGGGCTTCTTGGACCCAAAAAGGAGCTGTGGGACATCCTTCAGACGGTAGAGAAATTGGCTCCTGAAGCTCAGGACATTACTACAAGTGTACGTGACCTCCCAACTGTCAGGTACATCTTGTGCTTATCCTCAATGTTTATGGAAGCTTGAAAAGGAATAGAAACAATTTGTACAAAAGCTTTAGTTTAAATCTATAAATAAAAAAAGCACGCGAAGGGGGTAGGAGTGTCCCTTAGATATATATGTGAGTTAAAATATATTTACAATAAAAGTTGTTTAAATAGAAAAAAAAAGCAAGAACGGGCTTGAATGCTATTGGGTTGATTAACTATGACTTTATCTTAACACTTTGACTGCGGACCCTGTATTTTTAAGGAGTAGCGTAACTTCCGAAGAATGCGGATCCCATAGTTCTACGGGATCGATGTTTTAATTTTGTTAAGTAGCCTATTGAGTGTTAATATGGAGTCTGGTACTCCAAATGCTCTCTAATGATGTTAGTGAGCCATTTAACCGCTAGAATCCGCACACTGTACTGTTTTTAGCCAGGATGATTAGTTGTAGCTGCTAAACTGCACGTTTCAGAACCATCGTTTAGTGAGTGGACTCTATTGCAGAGTGTAAATAGAGCAAATAAATAAAAACAAGTATTTTATTAGTACTTATTTTACTTAGTTTTGTATGAGTAGGGCAGTAAAATTATGTTCAAAATTACTTTGTATGCTCAATTGTCCCGGGTTTGATTTTTTGTTTGTAAAACACTATTACTAAAAAACTAATAACGAGATAAAAAAATAAATATGATTTTTAATTATATACTGACAAAAAGAAGAAGAAATAGAATCCAGACATGCTAGTAAAACTTTTCTGTTTAATGGTTTTAAATCTATGAATTTTTAAAAAGTAAAAAAAATGGCCAGCATTCTTCAAATGGCTTCCGTATTTAGGAACAGCACCCAAAGTGTTAATTGCAATTACATGGATTATATATTAATTATCTTTCGTAACTTGAATTTTGTAATAAGTTAACGTAATGGCTGATTAAAACAGAAGTACAATTACTTTTCACTTTAAATAGAAAATGCCATATGCTTTGAAAGCTAAATAAGAGAAATAAATAAGGGGCCATTTCTATACAAATTACAATTAATTTTTATTTACCAATTTATGTATATCTAAAATTCAAAAACAAGCGATTTCTATTTGCTCCAAGAATGGATCTCAAAATCAAGCAGAAGGAAATCTTTGCGGATTAGTGTTTTATGTCCTCAAAAATCCTTTACACCAGAAACACTCTTATTCAATAAATAATATTTATTTGGAAATTGAAAATATTATCACTGAAAATCAAAACAACAGGCTCGAAATTAAGGTGAAAGTAGCCCGTGAACTTTATGTATTATAGTTAAGTATAGACCTGTTATTTTAATAAGTACTGTAATACAAAGAATCTGTTGGGCTTGGCTGGATTTTAAGATTCAGATTTGAGATGTAGACATAGCTTGATTTGTAATTTAAGGTGAATATGAATGATTGTATGACTGTAGGATGAATGTGGACTCTGCACATTATTATTGCTGGATTATTAGAGCAGTTTGACTTGACAATTAGTACTGCCATTCATTAACACTCCACAATAGCAAAGGCAACCAACTTACGGACTTACAGATCATTGTAGAGTCTGAAACATGTAGTATTGAACTGACTTTCAGCTAACTGACAAGTTTTTCGTTTCCTATTGTATAAGTTTCTGCCAGTTGCTTTTGCTAACATTTTTTTAACCTAACTTTTCTCCATAGTTTATACAAATGTTTATGAAAATACAAATGTAAACTGCATATATATTTATGAAACACATTTGAAACATATTGTCAGTGAAGGGCGCAATATCACTGAACGTGTATGGGTGGGCGGGTGGGTCAGTACCACTGTACGTGTAATATTGTGTTTCTAATGTATCTGTGTGTAAAGCTGTAATACCACTGTATGTCAATACCACTGTACGTGTATGGGTGGGCGGGTGGGTCAGTACCTCTGTACGTGTATGGGGGGGTGGGTGGGTCAATACCAGTGTACGTGTATGGGTGGGCGGGTAAGTGAGTACCACTGTTCTTTTGTGGGTGGGCAGGTGTGTCAATACCACTGTTCGTGTATGTGCGGGCAGGTGGGTCAATACCTCTGTCTGTGTATGGGTGGGCGGGTGGGTCAATACCTCTGTACATGTATGGGTGGGCAGGTGGGTGAGCAACTGCATACAATAATGAATAATAATAAATAATAACTTTATTTAAACATCGATGTAAACTGTCACTTTAATGAACCAGAACTCACATGGGGCGAGCACGAGCATGGCTGAGATTAGCGTTGATGCAGAAAAAGCTGGCAGACTACCTCAAAATCTTGATTGACCATAAGGATGATGTTCTGGTGGAGTTCTTTGAGCCTGATGCCTTGTTGATGGGTGAAGAAGCAAACATCATTGAGGGCCTTCTGACAGGACTAAATGTCATTGATTGCAACCTCTGTGTGAAGGTGAGTCATATCACATTAATTCTAACTTAACTCTAGCGTCTTTAGTATATGTTTATTGAAGCAATTATAATATATACATAGTAGCCCGTTGGGTTGCAGCATTTTAGGACTTGACCCATCTTATATGAATGAATTGCAAAAGAATATCTAAATGTAAGTATCTAAATGACATTCCAAAATAGCCAAAAGGCCCTATTACATAGTCATACAATCATTTTATCAAGTCAACAAGAGAGTTGGTTTAAGGGAAGGTGGGCAGACTATGAAAATTATGAGGGGTTTGGATGGGCCATGAGAATTGAAGAATGGTTGACGAAAGGTTAGTAAGAAAATCAAATAGCTTACTAAAATTTTCACAGTTTGCAAGAAAGTAAAATGACGAACATCAATAAAATGTTTTAAAATTCTTTAACAAATTTTGTACAGACATTACAATAGTTACTGGAAGATTAAATGTTGCATATCTCATGTAGGGGAAATGTACGTTAGGGTTGTTTGTGTTGGAATTGGTGGGTGGGCTGTCAACTGTTGGTGGGTGGGCTGTCAACTGTTGGTGGGTGGGCTGTCAACTGTTGGTGGGTGGGCTGTCAACTGTTGGTGGGTGGGCTGTCAACTGTTGGTGGGTGGGCTGTCAACTGTTGGTGGGTGGGCTGTCAACTGTTGGTGGGTGGGCTGTCAACTGTTGGTGGGTGGGCTGTCAACTGTTGGTGGTGTACTTGGTTTTTATTAATAGTTCCTTAGCATTTTACTTGCTGGCAAACATACAATATACAAATGAATGTCACTCAACACAAACTTACTAGATTACAGTATAAGTACACAATGTACAAATACTAAAATTATCAATATCAGTAAACTAAGCTTACCATCCTCAGACCAGGGGGACTCACAAAGGTATGAAACAGGTGTTCAACAAACTCTGCTATATATGTTTTTATGACATAACATTGTATTAATTTTGTTAGCATTAAAATTAATTCTTGTGATCCTAAAAGAAAGTGTATGTTCAATACACGTTACTTATCTTTTATTTGAAAAATATAAATATAGGCTTTGTTAATTATTGATCACCCATTTTAACAATTAAGA
>JAQJVL010010956.1:0-10499 GCA_035578905.1 Stictocephala bisonia
TTAAATTTACAAACCATGCACTAATTTACTAATTTAGATTACATTTACTATAGTAAAAGAATTTTAACGATTCAAGGAAAATATATGCAATGTTATACGATTAATTAATTAAAAAGCTATTGACAGAATTAACGTCAAAATATAACTCATTTTCGTAACTAACTACGCTATAGAGATGGAAGAACAACAAAACTATAGTATTAAAATATCAGAAATATAAACAAATTATCTACTAACCTTGACGTGAGTTCGTAAATTTGAAGCTGATGAAATTGATGCTTTAATGAATTTAATTTTGGGGACACACATCAAACACTTAAAGGACACATTTTTTGACTCTTCTTTATTCTTCTGCTCCTCAAATAAATTGACCAAACTCGGCAACAAACAAGACATATTATTACAAATAAAACTATGGAAACTAATTCAACACACTTTATTATTCACTCGGCAAACTTTAAAACTGAAATGAATCCACCTTCAAGTCTCCCAGTATTATCACTAACACTATGACCACGTCTTGGACAAACAACAATGGGACACGTTGGGTGTGTCTATTAATTATGGGCAGGGCAGGAAGATGGCGGAAAGGGGTGGGATGTGACTCATGACTTTGTTTGTCGGCGAATACTTGGGATTGAGGAAAACGCCCGGTCTTTGACCTAAGGCCCTGAACACATGAGGGCGTTTGACGCCGCGTTGAGCGCGCGTTAGGAAAAAGTCGTACCGTACACATTGCAGCGTTAGCGCCGCGTTTTTGAAGCACTAGCAGACGATATGAACAGCCAGTCAGTACAGCTATGGAGTTAGAGGAGTTAGCATGTGTTTGGTTGTTACACCGTAGATGCAGAGCTAGGCGAAGACGACAAAGAAGATGGTGGGTGCATCCTGTAATTGATGACAGACTGACTATGGGTTCATTTGTGACTCTGTACCCAAAGTTGAGAGAATACCCTCCTAAATTTTTTAACTACTTCCGTATGAGTATAACCTCTTTTGACGAGTTGTTAACTTTATTAAAAGATCAGTTATCACCCTGTGAAAATGCAGTCAGGGATGGGATTTCACCAGAAGAAAAACTCGTCGTAACATTAAGGTATTTATTTATGACAACTTGTAACCTAATCTTTAACAAATTTACAGGAAAGCAATAAAAACACACATACAAATTACTTCCTTTGAAAAAAAAGACACAATTCTTTGTTTTTATTAACTATATAACAATAGACAAATTATAAAGTAAATATGGAAAACTAAAATAGTGGTTGTTTAAATTATCGTTGTTAACTGAAACCTAACAATAATTTAATGAGAATCCAATGACTAAAAGTAGTTTTCATAACATTTATTTGTAAATGTCTGAAAATTCAGACGATGTTTGTGAATGAACACTGTCTGATGGTGAAAAAGCTTCTTCTGCTAACAGAGATTGAGAATTAGGCGCGCTAGCTGCGGCTGCTGATGATGATTGGCTGTTGAAACCGTACCCGGAGAAGCTCTGGGGTTGCATTTGTCGTCGTTGGTTTCGTTGCAGATTGGCTCCTGTTAACAAAGATTGAGACTGAGATGTTGCTGAGGTGTTGTAGTCGAAGTGCCCAGAGAAGCCATCTGCTGGTTGTATTGATGCACGTTGGCTTCGTTGCTGATGATCCCCGTGATCAAACGGATTGTATGTAGGAGGTGGGAACGCGTGGGACGGATTGTAGAAATCTTGAGCCCTCTGAATGACTTCTAATAGCTGAATCTTTGTACGGATCCGCCCATGTTCTGGTACCTTTTGAAGTTCCTTATACAACGACATACAAAATAATTTGTCATCATCTTCCTTCATCTTCTCTGCTTCTCTTTCTTCTCTTGCAGCAACACTTTTGTTCAAAATATCCAGATACTGTTTGTCCACAGGGTTCATCTTGAACCTCTTGTTGCTACCAGTACTGGGCCCAGCTGGAGCCCGCAACAAATCCTCATTGTCAGTTTCATCATCTAACTGACTGTCCAGATTGCTTATAGTACTTTTATTTGTCAAAGTAGGTTTAAGAAATATAAGCCGTTGAAAGTAGATGTAAGGGGTTGACTTTTGAGCCCCGGAACCTGATTTTAATGTTTATTGTTTCTTAAGTTCTCTAGCGAAATTGTCTCTCAGATGTTTCCATTTTTTCTGAAGTGTAGTTCCTAAAAAAAAAGAACGGAATTAAAAGTTATTTGGAAATTTACTTAAATTTCCTAGCTGAAAATGACAATTCCTTTGCTTATTAAATAAACAAAATTTAATAATATAAATTACAGAATTGTGGTAATTTTCAGGTATTTGGCAACAGGCACATCCTTTGCTGATCTCCATTACAACTACAGATTGGGAAAATCTACAATATCAAATATAGTGCGACAAGTATGTATAGCTGTGTGGAAAGTTCTCAAACCTATATGTATGCCTCCAATTTCAGAAGAAAGATGGAAAGAAATCAGCGATGAATTCCTGAAATACACGAATTTCCCCAACTGCATAGGAGCAGTTGACGGGAAACATATTAGGATTGTGCAACCCTCTGGTACTGGATCTCTTTACCATAACTACAAACATTTCTTTTCGACTATTCTTCTAGCTGTATGTGATGCAAACTATTGCTTCCTATATGTTGACGTAGGTGCTTACGGCAAAAGCAATGACTCATCAATTTTCAAGGAATCGTTATTATACAAACAAATATCCGAAGAAACCTTTAACATTCCAGCACCCAGACCAATTACAAACTTAGATAACACAAGTTTGCCTTTCATATTTGTTGGTGACGATGCTTTTGGTCTTGCCAAAAACATCATGTGTCCTTACGTAGGCAAGCAACTTACTTATGTAAAAAAGGTCTTCAACTATAGGCTTTCGAGGGCTCGCCGCTACATAGAGTGTACTTTTGGCATAATGGCCAACAAATGGCGAGTATTTCACAGACCTCTAAATGTCCACATCGATTTTGCTGAGTCTATTGTTTTGGCGTGCTGCATGCTACAAAATTATGTCAGACGTCGTGATGGCTTCAGAGAAGAAGACGGGTATTATCAAACAGCATTTGAAGGCATTGGAACAGGACAAGTGCCTCGGTCAAGTAACTACGCAAGAACTGTGAGGGACAAGTTTGCTCAACACTTCATTGAGGGCGGGAAACTCCCATGGCAAGATCGTATGGTGCAATAAATAAGTTAACTCAATAAATCAATCAGTGTCAGTGCGATTATATTTCAGGGGGGGGGGATATGGTTGTGTGGAAAAAATAAGTATGAAATCCTCAGTACTGAGATCATTGCAATAATGTTAAATTGATAAATAAATGTTTATATTTACCTAAATTTTTCTTCTCTTCCACTGTGCTATTTTCAGCTGCAAATATGTCCACCAACTCTTGCCAGGCAGATTTCTTCAGAACTCTATTCTTGTAATCGTCACTTTCCATGTCCCAAATACATCTCCGCTTTTCCACTTCATCAATGAACAGTTCCGTGTCGAATTGTTCCACTTCCATTTTACACAGATCACTAAACTGCACTGCAATGTCAACAAGACAAATGGCACGGGGATGTGAACAGGGCAAGAGCGCGCGCTCGACTGTGCTCATGTGTACGGTCTCATGCCTACGCATGTAACTCAAAGCGCGCTGCAAACGCGGCGTTCGGTCTGTATTCTACAAGCGCCGCGCTTTGGTGGCGTTAGCCAGAAGCGCGCGCTTGCATGTGAACGATCCCACTTGTTGCTTGGTACTTCACTAACGCGCGTTAGACAAACGCGGCGTTGACCGCCCTCATGTGTACAGGCCCTAAGATTTGGACGCTTTCTCCGCCATTGTCTACATTCCACGGGACAAACCGTACCTCGTTTGTAAAACTAACTGAGTTAGTTTAATCGTTAGTGAATTTGTTAACTAGTTAAAGTTAAAAGTTAAACATCCCAAAAACTAACGAATAAGTTGAAAAGTTAACAGAAAAACTAACGATTAAACTTAATCGTTAGTCCCAAGCCTGAATTTTATATATATATATATATATATTATTTTATAGAAATATGTATATATATATATATATATATATATATATATATATATATATATATATATTATATAAATATATATATATACATTATATATATAATTATTATTGATATAAATTATTTGGCAAATTGTATTACAGATCAGTATACTAAAATCTTATTATATTTTTAAAGTCTTACAGGTGATATCTTCCTTATTGTGCAAGACTTAAATTACAATCATTTATATGAAGAAAAATCCCAAATTGTTATCAAATGGTGTTCAGAAAATAAATTAACAATCAATACAAATAAAACACAAGATTTAGTATTTTCATTGGATTAAAAAAAAAAAAAAAATTAAAGACTGAAACTTTTAGGAGTAATGACTGACTCACATATTACCTGGAACGCTCATACTGATTATATATCCAAAAAAATATCAAAAGGAATTTTAACTCTACGATGAATTAAACATGATGTAAATACAAGATCTTTTATTGATAGTATATCATTCATTTATCCATAGCCACTTTTCTTACTGCACTCTACTCTGGGGTAACAGTCCTGGTGCTTTTAAAATCTTTAAATTACAATAAAGACCATCAAAACAATAAAAAATAATCCCCTAAAGAATGGCTGTAAACCATTCTTTAAAGAACTTGAAATTATGTAGTTACCTTCTTATATGTTTTTCACTCATTATTATATATCAAACAAGATATTTCTAGATTTACAATTCAAAATAAGAAACAAAGACAATATAAGAAAACATTATTATACACATTATAAATTAATACACATAGTTTTGAAAACAATTCAATCAAAATGTTTAGTAAATTATTTTTTTTTGGTTTACGAATATTATTTCTCGAGATATCACTGAAAAACTACGTTCGCGGCAAATCACCTATGGTACCAATATAAGCACAATCTTAATAGGAGCTTTGACTAGCTCCAAAAATGAATTTGTATGTACTCTGGCCGGAGTGACGGCCAGCAGGCCGTCGTGGAGGCTTAGGACCCAAATTTAATGCAAATTATGAATTTTTATTAAGTATATAACCATTAGGATAAGTTAGGCTGTGTTTGGTAAGGTAAATAAAGTGTATTTTTCAGGCCGAACAATTAATTTTACTGAAAAACAAATTATTTATTCTTATTCAGTATTAAAAAACAAGTAAAATGAAAAAAAATTGTTGAAAAATTCCAATTTTAAAAAAGTTGGTGTTTTCACTATATAAGATAAAAATCAAATTTTAGGATTTTTTGGGAAAAACAGTTTTCCGCAGCTAAAATCAACCTCCTCAAGAATTGTAAATTCATATTTTACCACTTTTTCCACATGAAATCGCATTTTCAGAGGCGTCTAGAAAGTGCATAATTACAGTTTTCTCATAACATATAGACCTGATTCTAACAACTGGTAATAAAAAAGTCAAAATTGTCAAGGCGTCTAGAAAGCGCATTAATACATCTTCCAACTAATTTTTTTTTTTTTTATTTCGGGAAAAATGAGTTTTCCACTGCTAAAAATCAACTTTCTCAAGAATTATAAATTCATATTAGTCAGTAGCTTAGTTGGTTAAATCCCAGCTTCATAAGCTAAAGGTTTTAAAAAAAGAACACATTTCTTAAAATTATTGCACAATTTTTTATTCCAATAGCGCTTACGCTGGTTAAGGCATCATCAGTTTACATTAAAACTGATGATGCCTTAACCGGCAAAAGCGCTATTTAAATAAAAAATTATGGAATAATTTTTAAAAATGTATTCTTTTTTAACCCTTTTAGTGCCAAGTGAAATTTTGTAAATTTACTCTAAGTTGCCAGGCCTTCACTCACTATTTTGTCCCTAAAGTGCCAGGCTGTTTTGGTATATTTTGCAGTTTTCGAAAAAGTTTTATAAAATCGTTATTTTAAATAATAATTTAATAATTCCTTTTTTGTTTTGTTACTAAGGAGATCCATTATTTAAAGATTTGATTAATTTTCCTAATATTTTTATGTATAATATTAAAATTTTTTTTAGCCCGCTGTCAGTATCGTTACCTCGAGTTCCGCGAGGGGTATCGTGTATAGGCGCTGCCTAACAAACGCTATATATGTAGTTTTTATGCACCAACAGCATATTACTTCCGTTAATTGTTAGCAATTGTTTTCTTAGTACATTTAGTATCTATCTAGGTTTGTATTTATGGAAAACAAATTTTTAATACCTTAGTTACAACTTATATAGTAAAATCTATGTGACTTATCAAATAAGGTTTTGATAGTCTGATATAAGGGAAATAATATATCACGACAAGTGGCTTATACAAAATATTTATATTTAAACAAAAATTTAAAATATAATAATAGTACAAATTGTAATAGTGAAAATTATAGTAAAAAGTAAATATTAAAAATAAAATAAAACCAAAGAAATACACTCTTTACAGCAGCAAACTATTGAATTATCTGTTTTTTAATTACATTTACTCTGGATTTTCAGTTTCATGAGAGTAACATTGGCTGCACACTATTTTTGTATGTCCAGTATGCTCTTTACAAATAGAACTTCTGCATTCTGAACAGCGGACTGTTGTAAATCGGTTTTTTCGAATTGGACAGTAATCTTGGCTTCCGGCCAGGAACCTCTGTTAAAAATAAAAAGCCTAGTTTTATAACAGCCTTTTAGATTTTATAATGCTCCCTCCCTGAGCCCTGAATTTTCTAAAAAAAAAAAAAACTAAAAAAGAAATTGAAAGAAAATTTACCTGGTATTTCCTTTCTGACGGGTGGTTCCTGCCCAAGGACATTCTTGATTGCCGTTCTGAGACTAATGGATAAGACGTCAATTGCAGCACGTCTCATCAGATGGGGTTTTGACCAAGTCCAGAGCAAGATTGGTTATGAATAGTCTTCTCAGAATTGAATTTCCTGTATTTGAGAAATAAATAACCTGGGCGTTCACAATAGCAAGATCTAGGAGACCACAAAATATCGCTAAAGGCCATCTGTTGTTGACTCTTTTAACGCTGTAGTCCTTTTTCTTCTTGTTGACAACATCAACTCCACCTTTTGTTAGGTTGTAAAATGTAATAACTTCAGGCTTGTTATCATCTCCAGATTCCATGTCAATGGTGTCGTCATCATGCAGAGTGGACAACATGAGAACGTTTTTATTTCTTTTTGGTACATATGACAACAGTAAACTCTGATTAGGTTCTTTGCCGAAACCAAACATAGTGCTTCCCACAGGCCTGTTCTTGACATTCACAAATTCTGGTGGTAACTGAGGCTTGTTTTTTTCAACGTTCCTACTATTGTAGTTCTATGGTTGGTGAAGAAATCATTGGCAAGTGGAACTGAAGTGTAGTAGTTATCCATCGTGATATTCCTACCAGTGTTATCAATAGGTTGAATATGCCTCTTTACAACATCGGCTGCAGAATTGTCTGTAGCATAAGGGCTCCTGTCAGGTTGTTTACCGGGATAAATTTCCATATTTACAGTAAAATATGTCCTAGCATTAACTACTGCATAGATTTTGATTCCGTACTTGTCCGGTTTGTTGGATATGTACTGGCGGAACTTACACCTGCCTCTGAAACCTTCCAGCATCTCATCAATTGTTACGTATTGGCCTGGTATAACTTGATATACAACTATTTACAAAGCTTTCAAATACTTTTATAATTGGTGCTATATTGTCAATTTGTGTATGAGCATTTCGGGTTTGCTTGTCATCAAAACGAATAGCTCTGTACAACTGATCAAACCGTTTTTCAGACATGACTGCCCTAAACAATTCTGGGGCGACACCATTTGTTTCCCACATTTCTGATGTGTTTAGGTGGTTTGCTTTTTTTACCCCTAGCATATATAAAACACCATAAAATGCTAACAGTTCATCCAAATTAGTTTGGGGACAGTCTTTTTCTCCATTTTTGTAAGAAATAGCCATCGTTGTAAGCTGAATATTTGTGAAAGCTACGATTTCGTTATTTATTTCAGCAGATAAAAACATTTTCCAACAATTTACAATGTTTTGGCAATTTTTTGCATTTCCTTTTACACCTGGTAGTTTAGTGACAATATTTTGACTAATGGTTTTTCCTCTCTTACTTGTTTGTCTATGTACTTGCCATTTAGTGCAGTCATCTTTTCCAGTATAGTGAGGTCCAGGGGTCTGGGCAGTGACTGTAGCAGATGGGCGTTTCAAGCGTATTTGTTGTTTTGATAGGGCTGCTCGATTTCGTGAAGTTGTAGGTTGAGACAATGGATGTTCAGTTATCTCTTCATCAATAGCTGTATCATCATCTGAAATGTTGAATTGCTCAGTATCAGTATGATGTGAGGAATGAACAGAAGGAACATCACTCCCGCAATCCGAAGCATATCTTTGGTTGTCAACATCAGTAATCACATCATCCGCTTCATCAATCCAGCTCAGAATCACTGACTCATTAGGCCTAATAGGTAGGCCATTATAGTCTCACTGACACTTATCACTATAAATAAAACAAGCAAACCAGAAGACACAGCAACGCACAAAATAAAATAAACCATGCGCGCCTAGCAAAAATTGTGACACGAGCGTTATCGTGACTAGGCGCTGACTAACAATCCGGACGTCCCGCTCTTTGTCCCCCCACCCCTGGGTCATGTGGTCGTGAATCATCGCAAAAACCTGTTAGGAACGTAGCACATATACTCATTTGAGAATACCTGAAGTTTAAAAGGTGTAAGTCTTAAAACAAAAAACTTTCCTATATAACGACAGTTTTTGTTGGGCGCTACCTAACAACGATACCGATGGCAGGTTAAATTAAAACATTTTTCTGTTTGAAATGCATTAAAGTATAGAACATTATTATTAAATGGAATATCCTTCATTTTATCATGTTCTCCACTTATTTATTTACATATAAACCAAATTTCAAGTTGATAGCTAAAAAATGTGGATATGACATGAAAAATAGATTTGTTTACAATATCTTTAATGTCACTCAAGAAACTGTCACTGAGATAGTCTTCCTTCATTTTACACAATTCTAAGAATTGTACTGTCACTAACTGGTGACAGAGATCTCTTCATAACTACTAATTATTACATATAAAAACAATTTACTAAAATAAATCACTAAAACAACGCACACAGTAAACAAAACACACTAAACACTGACAGTAACTAAGCAACACAACTGGCGCCATCTGACTACTGATCAGTCAGGTGTTCCAACTTCGAAATCGAACTACGATGACGTCATATTACCTAGACACTATATAATGTGATCATCGTAAAGATTGTTTTATCTTGATTAAAAAACAGTAAACACATATGTTAATTTCAGATAATTTTTGTATTATTTATGTTTTTTTACAAAACGTCTGACAATCGGACGCTGGCAATTTAGTGCTAAATAGCCAACGTCCGATTTTTCGGACCCTGGCAATTTAGTTATGGTTATTCTATGTCCGAAAAATCAGACGTTGGCACTGAAAGGGTTAAAACCAACTTTATTCCATCAAGTGTATACAACAGATCATGAAAACGCTTAAGGTTCTCAGTTCGATCCCAATCAGAGTCATAACATATTTTGAAAGGGATCAGCTGATAACCACCAGTTGTTTATTTGTCATTGGGCTATCTCTACGAATGACTATTGTCAATGACACTTTCTAAGGAATAGTTGGCCTTAGTTTGTAACAATGACTACATTCTCTCAACCAAACTCATTCAAGATCCATATTCGCCCATATCTTGACAAATGGATAAAGCATCTTAAAAATAAATAAATACCATTTTTCAACATGAAATCCATTTTCAGATTGTCTAGAAAGTGAACAGTTACCATATATTTTATTGCCATTAAGTTCAATGAACAATAGTAATTAAGTCTAGGCAATGAACTACTAGGTCTAGAGTTAAGTCACTGAACCATAACGTTCCCGAAATCAACAGTCTAATTTAACTCAAACAAAACTTGGTAATTATGCACTTTCTTGCCACCAAACAAATTTGGAACATTTTGCTTGAAATGGGTCTAGAATTGGCTGTATTTTCACGAGATATGCTTTCTATTCCGCGGAAATAACGTATTTTACCGAAAAAAACCAATATCACAACTTTTAGTAATTTTGTCATATTTCCGTTAATTTAAATGGTATTTTAATCATCTTTTTTTTATTTTGATGTGTTTTTTTTTGCACTGAATACAAATTTGAAAACTATTTTGGTCTATTACAAATATTTCTCGAGTAATAACGGAAAACTACTATCGCGGCGGATCGCGATTAGCGACCATTACGCGATCATTATATACAACAACTATTAATCACAAAAACCGAATTCACCTATATTCCCGCAGGAGTGACGGCCGGTAGGCCGTCACGGAGGCCAAACGCTCGAATTTAGCGCAAATTACGAATTTTTGTTGAGAAAATAGACAATTAGGATAGGTTATGTTTGGTTATGTCAGTAAAAATGCATTTTTCG
>JAQJVL010010957.1:0-10494 GCA_035578905.1 Stictocephala bisonia
AAACCGTCAGAGCTGGTAAAATATTATGGAAACTAAATGTTTTAAAGAATGGTGTTTAAAAAATAAAATCAAGTAAATGAAAAATAAAACGAAATTCGTAAACTTCGGTCACATAAGTTTTGATTTTTCCCTCAGACTTTATATACCATACAGATAATTGTAGTGAAAATCATTTAAAATGTCAAAAAATAAAAAAGGCTAAATACTTTAAATACCTTGGAATTTTATTGGATGAACATCTAAATTGGATAAAGCAGTTGAAACTCTACAAAATAAAACAAAAATAATGATAAGAAAATTTTACTATTTAAGGAATTTTTGTGACGAAATGACTATGAAAACTCTTTATTTTGCTCTTATACATTCGAGACTCCAGTACGGAATACAGTGTTGGGGAAGTGCTAGTAAGACTCACATTTTAAAAATCAGAAAAACACAAAATCATATAATTAGAATAATTACAAATAAAAAATCGCAGAGAGAGTTTCTTTTCCATTAAAATAATACATTAAAAATTTTCCCGATACAACACCTTTTTGTCTATAAAGTTTTAAAGATTGTTTTATGTCAAAAGTGGTAATACTGGCACTACAAATTTACTACATAATACGAGGAGTGGGGTAAGTAGAATATTTAAACTCCCTAAAGTCTCAAAAAGTGTTTTTAAACAATATTTTCATTATATTGGACCTAAATATTTTAATCAATTACCACATGACATAAAAAGTAGTACAAATTTTAAATTTTTTTCTATGAATTTGAAGAATTGGCTATTTACGAAACAAGATCTAGTCTATTTGGATTTTTGTTTTAATATAAATACTGACACTTCTTGCAATTAATATGGTTTCTTGTTATTTTAGTCCTGTAATGTATGTTATATAAAAAAATTGTAAGTTAAGTAGCAATAAATATAGTGTAAGATGAATTTAAAATAACTTTTAAGTGTTTCATGCGCCACAGAGAGTTTTATTTTTATAATGTAGAAGCTGGACTCATGTTCCATGTTTATAATATGTTTTTATTAAGTTATTTTTTGTTTTTTTTTTAGTATTTTGTAAATAATTTTGTACTGGCCACAAATACTTGTAAGTGTGGTCAGTTTTTTCCGAGCCGAATTATTGTTTTTTATATTTGTAAAAATGAATGTAAATAAATCATTATCATTATCAATATTTACTAAATTAATGGTTAGTCATTGCTAACACAATTATTAAATCGTACTATGTAATGTAACGCAATTACTGAAACATTTTACTTCTTTGTAAACAACGTTTTTGGTTTGACCATGTGTCTGAAGGATTGTTAGATTATCAGGTTGTTAGATTTAAGATATTGTTAGTCGTTATAGTAAAAAAGTCCATTATTTTGTTCTTGAAGTAATGTTTTGTAGTCAAAATGACGATAAACAAAGCTTACAATGAAAATAATAACACTTCAGAGACAATCTTAGGATAATGGCGTCAAGCACCATCGAGCGTGGCTGTTACATGGAAGGGTGACCGTCCTTACTCGCAACCCGCCTGCCCGGTCACTCTTAAGTTCCCTTTTATGGACTTGCGGGAACCGCTGCGTTTTGTAAGTGCATTGAGTCAAATGGGCCTATTTATTCACTGCGGCCCGCAGTCCAGTGCGTTTCTTACTTGCGGTTTCAATATACATTGTGTTTCATTGGAGCATTTATGCTTTGCAGTTCTAACCGTACCCGCAATCAGTGCTACCAATCTATTCACTTACCAATGCTACCCACTTTTTTCTGGGCTAAAAACTGAGTAAGGCTGGTAGCACTGATTCTCCCACCATAGGAGGTATAAAAAAACTTGCAGGCCGTAACTGCAGGAATTACATTAGAATATCCCAAACCGCACCCGAATTGCATAAAAGGGGTCTATGCCGTTGGTCACCAGGTTAAGTGTTAGAGAGGACTTCTTAGCCCTAACTTACAGTCTGTATACGGTAGGGTGGCGCACGGACCCGCCAGCTACCTGTGTCTGTCCTTTCCTCCCCCCGGCGCTCGCGGCTGTTTCCATAATGAGTCACCAACTAGCCCCTCTAATAGAATTATTAACTTTTTTTACTTTCTCATAATATCTCAATTTTAATAGAATATTTGTAAAGTACTAACAAAACTAAGAAAAGTGATATAAAACACGATGTGCTTTGATTATAAATAACGAAATGGTCGAAAGTTATTTTTTTAGCCGGAATACTGTATGATTTGTTAAAATGTTTTATATTTCTCATAATTCCCTAATCTTGATACAATATTATTTTAAGAGTTCTTTGAAAAAAGGTAGAATAATTTAAAACTATGTTATCGCATACTATTTAATCAGCCAAAATATCATTAAATAGGCAACACTACACTACATACTTTACAGTTTATTTGATTAATAAATCAACATTATTTTATATTACTCCCAGTAATCTTCTTCAAGCCAAAGTATTTAGTGTCCAGAAGTTGAGCATTTTCCATTTATCTTCCATGTTGTTTCCGTGTGACACTGAAATAAAACAAAATCGCGCTAAAACCAATATACAATATTTTAAGATTGCAGTTAATTTTTTACCATTCGTTATATTTTATTACTAGTTCTAATGACATTAAAATGTTTTAAAGCATACATTGAAATGTTACAGTACCCGCTATTCATCAATCATCGCAACCTTATTGTCATGACTAATAAAGAAGTAGTAATATCTTATTATACTCTACTTATATTAAAAAAAAAACGTTTAAAGTCTCTGTAAATTTGAAGATAATTATTTTGTTTTACTGTATACTATTATCATATTTTTATACCCTTTTTGTAATCATATATATTACGTCCAATAAAATTTTCTAGGTAAATAGATTTTATTTTTATTTTTACCTGATTACTCTAGAGGTGACACTCCCAGATCGTCATCGTCATCGCTGGTATCCCAGTCACTGTCATCCGATTCACCAGGGGCCAGATTAATGACTAGTTCTTGGACACTGACGTCATCAAGTCCTTCGTTTGTCCAGTCTGCCTCGACTTCTTTCTTGACGTGTTCAACGCATTTGCAATCTTCTGAGGTGAAGGAGTTTACAGCTTCCATAAACAAATCCTGAACATCGTTCAATTTAAATGTAGTATTCCTTGCTGCTACATACCGCTTCAAAGTTGACCAAACCAGCTAAATTGGATTGTAATTACAGTGGTACGGTGGCAGTCTGATTACTTTAAACCCACGCTTACAGGCTTCTTTATCTATTACGTAAGATTTTCTTTGTTCCTTATGCAGCTTTACAAGACTGTATAGTTCTGGCTTCCGCATGTCTGGTGAATATGAAATGCCGCGAGTTTTCAGCCATTCCTCCATTTCACACTTTCGTGAGCCAGATGTTGGCGCTTTGTTGGCTACTTGACAGTGGTAAGGTGCGTTGTCCATTACTATTGTCGAACCAGCTGGAATAGACTTCAGGAGAACCTCAAAAAACCAACCCTCAAAGACTTCGGAATTCATTTCCTCGTGATATTCGACCGTTTTTTTTGACTGGAATATCAGAGGTGGCGACTTGATCCAGCCGTTAAAGCCTCCTGCATGGCAAATTATTAAACGTTTTCCTTTTCCTAAAGGGGCATTTACAGAACACTTTACACTGTCATTTGTCCATCCTGAGTCTTTCGAAGTGTTGGCGTTGATCCATGTTTCATCCAGAAAAATAACTTTTTTATAGTCAATTTCCCGATTTTTCGCAAATATCGGCACCTAGCAAGAGCAACTGAGGGTTTCTCCATGAGAACTTTTCTATTGTCTAACTTTTTCCATTTAAATCCGATAGTTTTCAAATTTTTTGCCAGTGTTTCGTATACAACCATCAAACAAACCCGCTGTTCGTAAACTTACTTTTAACTTTCGGAGGGTAGGGACTTCTCGGCGTCTGTAGTAGTAAAAAACGTGGTTTCTAATTGCAGTTTTCTCAAATCGTCTAGCTGTGTAACTATTGACTTGTATGGTTTTCTTCTTCTTGGGGTAGTAAGCTTAGGGATGGTAGGTCTAGGAGTATTTTGCCTGGATTTATTACTTACAGCTGATTCAGGTATTGGTGATTGATCCGTTTCTTCAAAACTTTGAGGGTTGACACTAGAGTTTCCTTCATTTTCCACTGCTTGTTTTAGTTGCGACTTGATCCGCACCAATGTTCTTCGTGAAATGTTACATGCGGCGACCACTCTTTCAGATACTTTTTTCACATCTAATAATGGACCTTTGTTGTCACGTTCCCGCTCAAAGTAATGTAACACCGATGCAATTATAGTTCTGGCTTGAGAGTTATAAGTAAACCCACGTTTTTCACTTGATGGCGGCATAATCATGCACAAAAAATTAAAACATTCACTAAACAAAAAAAATATCACTTGGAAAAAAATTAAACTATTTAAAACAATTAAAAAAATAATAAATAAACGAACTATGTGTAATGTATTCGTTACAAGTTATCCCGGGAAGTATCCACATCTAACTGAAAACTACCCTGGCACCCTGGACAACCATTACTGCTAAGAGTGGTGAATCACCAATCCCTTCGCGGAAAAATATTAGCGCACATATTAGACTACGGTTAGTCATCAACAAGTTCAATGTCCTAACCAGTCTTGTTGTCCCATGTCCCATATCTGCACACTGCACGACTATGGGAGAAGGCAAGAGTACCGTACCTTATTTCAAAGTACTCTTAAAATAATATCGTATCATGATAACGTTGTATGAGAAATGTAAAACATTTAACAAATCATACAGTATTCCGGCTAAAAAATAACTTTCGACCATTACTTATAATCAAAGCACATCGTGTTTTATATCACTTTTCTTAGTTTTGTTAGTACTTTACAAATGTTCTATTAAAATTGATATATTATAAGAAAGTAAAAAAAGTTAATAATTCTATTAGAGGGGCTAGTTGGTGACTCATTAAGGAAACAGCCGCGAGCGCCGGGGGGAGGAAAGGACAGACACAGGTAGCTGGCGGGTCCGTGCGCCACCCTACCGTATACAGACTGTAGCCTGGTAAAATAAGACGATCTTTAACTTTAATAAGGTATCCAACAAACACAGATGATCGTTTTTTAAATACGCAATTAATTAACCAACAGATCAATTTAAAATCAATAAAAAAGAGCTGAGTAATGACACTCTATCATGCTTCACAGATATCTGCTTACATATTATTTTAAATAAAAAAACTTCTAAAACTACTTCTTTAAAGTTAGTTTTAATGGACAAAAAACGTTCATACTTCAGTGAAACGTCTAAAGTACTCCATTAGCTAAAGTAAAACAGCTTTTAGCTGAAAACTAAGTTCAAGGGGACACTTAACCACGAGTTAGTTATTGAAGGGTCATCTCCAGCAGACTTAGGACTTGTGAGACAACAACGCGCGGCGTTCTCTGTTCGCGTTTGTCGCTTAGTAACAAACTGCGCCTACTGTCGCTGCAACGGAGAGAGCCCAAACTTTGCCATTAATCTTCCTTCTTTATCCACCTCATCGTACATCAATCTTCATTTTGCCCGATATGGCCGCACAGCCACAGAATGGAACCACCTTAACAATACCAACCGCGTTTTGTTGATAATGGCTCTGATAAGGTTACTTTCCGTATACGTTGTATTGTTATCCTTTTCCCGGATTCTAAATTGCTTTGGAACATATATCTTCCGCACAAATACGATACTAATAAACAATCTTCTTTATATTCACAAAAAAATTTTAAACTTGCAACCGATTCGAATGAATACATAAGTATGATAAATAATTAGGTTTTACACAATTTACTACAGAATGAAGTTTGGAGGTTATTGTACGGCTAATATTCAAATGCTCAGACATTTATTCAGTTTTAGTTACGATTATAACAATAAGTGGGACTACGTTCTCACTTAACCAGTGTTCAAAGAAAGAATAGTTAAATTCTCCGCAGTCATCGAAATATATCTGTTAATAAAATGTATTGTATATTCCACTCAATAACATTTAAAGAGTATTTCCAATAAGGAGTTAACTCATTTTCCTTTGTTAAAATATTTTCAATTACATCCTTTAATTTATTTAATGTACAAAATAAGTATACACATAACATTTTAAACAAATCAAACATTTAAAGATATAAAAGTGTAAACAAAGCACAAAACTGTAAAAAGAGTTTTATCAAACATTTTTAAAGTAAAAATATTGGAATTTGACTGTATAGGTTTTGTTGAATTATTCTAAAACACAAAGTACCAGTTTAAGGAATATTGGGGGTTGAAGGTGGATTTATACAACAGCATGAGTTGAGTTCATATTGGTCGTCCAGTTCCGTCACTACTAGTAAATAGACCGGTTCAAGTTCCTACTGTCAACCATTTCTTGGAGATTAATGATTGGAAAACTAACTGCAAATGCATGTTACAAGCTTTGAGATATTGTTCCTTGTCTCAAAAGAAACGTAAAACTAGTGGTATGTCCCTTTTATTTAGTGTGTGTTTATCCAGATATGATTTTTATAAAAATATGCATATCTTTAACCGACTTAGCTGAATCCAACCAAATTTTGGTTCTGGTTGGAATTAAATTTTTTCTGTTTTATATTATTATTTTTTTTACGTGTTCCATTAGTACACGCATCCGTTTACGGATTTGCTCTACCACCAAATCTGATTCATACTTTTTAATTATATGAAAAACTTAATTTTAGTTCTGAATTGAAACCGAATCCAACAAAAACTACAATTCTGCAGAGTAATTTTTATTTCATAAATAAATTTAAATCCATAAAGTATTGCTTTTTCAAATTGACGACCATTCAAAATGTTAACCTTAAATAAATAACAAACGATTTCCAGTACAACAATTTTGAATACTCTAAATTAGCAAATAAAATTATAAAACTAAATTCATCAATGCTTGAATAAAGTACTTAAAGAGACCCATTTAGTTTCCAATTAGAACTAGTAAGTACTGTACTAATAGAACGACTACTATTACTAATAGAAATATTAAGTAGAATTCTGTTATAAAAGAGAGGCCGAACTCAGAATATAAACTTACGTAACAGTTACTATGACACAATAAGTATCCGGAGAGTAGTCATAAATCAAGTTCCGTAGTGTAGCCGGAGAGTTGTCACTAATCATGTATCCGTAGTATGGTTGGAGAGTTGTCACTAATCAAGTATCCGTAGTGTGGTTGGAGAGTTGTCACTAATCAAGTATCCGTAGTGTGGTTGGAGAGTTGTCACTAATCAAGTATCCGTAGTGTAGTCGGAGAGTTGTCACTAATCAAGTATCCGTAGTATGGTTGGAGAGTTGTCACTAATCAAGTATCCGTAGTGTGGTTGGAGAGTTGTCACTAATCATGTATCCGTAGTGTAGTCGGAGAGTTGTCACTAATCAAGTATCCGTAGTATGGTTGGAGAGTTGTCACTAATCAAGTATCCGTAGTGTGGTTGGAGAGTTGTCACTAATCAAGTATCCGTAGTGTAGTCGGAGAGTTGTCACTAATCAAGTATCCGTAGTGTAGTCGGAGAGTTGTCACTAATCAAGTATCCGTAGTGTGGTTGGAGAGTTGTCACTAATCAAGTATCCGTAGTATGGTTGGAGAGTTGTCACTAATCAAGTATCCGTAGTGTGGTTGGAGAGTTGTCACTAATCAAGTATCCGTAGTGTAGTCGGAGAGTTGTCACTAATCAAGTATCCGTAGTGTGGTTGGAGAGTTGTCACTAATCAAGTATCCGTAGTATGGTTGGAGAGTTGTCACTAATCAAGTATCCGTAGTGTGGTTGGAGAGTTGTCACTAATCAAGTATCCGTAGTGTAGTCGGAGAGTTGTCACTAATCAAGTATCCGTAGTGTGGTTGGAGAGTTGTCACTAATCATGTATCCGTAGTGTAGTCGGAGAGTTGTCACTAATCAAGTATCCGTAGTATGGTTGGAGAGTTGTCACTAATCAAGTATCCGTAGTGTGGTTGGAGAGTTGTCACTAATCAAGTATCCGTAGTGTAGTCGGAGAGTTGTCACTAATCAAGTATCCGTAGTATGGTTGGAGAGTTGTCACTAATCAAGTATCCGTAGTGTGGTTGGAGAGTTGTCACTAATCATGTATCCGTAGTGTAGTCGGAGAGTTGTCACTAATCAAGTATCCATAGTGTAGTCGGAGAGTTGTCACTAATCAAGTATCCGTAGTGTGGTTGGAGAGTTGTCACTAATCATGTATCCGTAGTGTAGTCGGAGAGTTATCACTAATCATGTATCCGAAGTGTAGTCGGAGAGTTGTCACTAATCAAGTATCCGTAGTGTAGTCGGAGAGTTATCACTAATCATGTATCCTTAGTGTAGTCGGAGAGTTGTCACTAATCAAGTATCCGTAGTGTAGTCGGAGAGTTGTCACTAATCATGTATCCGTAGTGTAGTCGGAGAGTTGTCACTAATCAAGTATCTGTAGTGGACGACTGACGAACTTCTCATAGTCTTGATTATTTCTTGTGAGTTAGAAATAAAAGACATGTTTGTATACTTATTCAATACCTTGGAGATCACTGGCGCCAAATTAGTCAACGTTGGTAGTACAGTAACTTAGTTAAAGCATAATTAATCTTATTACTGGTGTTAAATTATAACTAAGAGAGTAAACTTATAATTCTCAATTTCCTTAAATAAAATAAACGTATATTAATAAAAATCGTAATTATGAATCGTGTTTAAAAGTTACAGAAATAGTAAGAAGCAACAATATTCAAATAATTTTAAAGTGTTGTTAAAATAGCTACATCGATAAATACGTATAATATGATTACTCATGTACTGGAGCTGAAGACAATGAACATAAAAATGTTTTTATTGTAAAATAATTTCAATTATAAAACTGAGTTTAAACATTTTTTTGTAGAAATCCGAAATATGGCCAGGCTCACATCCCCTGTGTTCGTTCGTTAGTGCGGTGTCCATTAGTGCACGTATCCGTTTACGGGTTCACTCCACGGCCAAATCAGATTACTTTTTAATTGTATGAAAGCTCGGTTTGCTGGAATATTGCATTTCAAGTAGAACTAGGTCTATTATGGTAACACAGTTACACTCCGCTGATGGTTAAGTGGACCTGTGTATCGCTAAATACGTCCCACATTCGCCCTCCACTTTGCAATACTCTATATTGTCTATATTTATAGACTAATAAGGTTTTCCCACTTTTCTTCAAATTTACTCTTTTTAACGACTAAATTGTAAAATTTGATCGTAATTTTATAAAAATATACGTTAGCAGGTTATGTTAACGACTTTTATCGAATTTAGATTATTATCTTAAATAATGATATAAAATTAATTATAATATTTAAAAATTCTTCGATAGATAATTTATTATAATTGATATTATTATTATTTGTAATTCTTTACTTAGAAACTGATAGTAGAGATATGGGCAAATATGAGAGAAGAATGAGCATGATGAGTGTAGTTGAACGGATATAGTCTCGTTACTAACTAAGGCAGACTATTCCATAGAAATACCATTTATTAATAACCCAATAGTCAGGGCAACTAAGGGACCTACAGTTTTACGTGGAATCCGAACCACGAGTATTGGTCTGATTTTCAGCTAATTGATAAGCCCGATACTCAGTTCTCTTTCCTAAACAACATTTGAACCCTCACTACCATCCAACACGAACACCACAGACTTCTCTATGGTGTAGGCCTAGTTGATATTAAGAGGATGGGGTATAGAACCTATCGCCTTAATCTCAACAACACTTTGTCTCCAAGTAGCTGGATTACAGCTCTGCGCCACTAGTACGACTAATAAGATAATCAATTATTAAGAAATAATATCATGACCTATTAACACAAAATATTAGCATATGTTAAATCTCAATTTGGACATTTCTTTCCAAATTCCCTTATAAGATTTAAATCTTCAAATATTAGAAAAAACTGACCCTTTGTAAATGCTAGAATTACACGAAATCAACTGGTAAAATATGGCAATTGGTTGATATACATAAAAGTATGCGTAATAAATTAAGAATTTATACTTGAGGTCAACTATACTTAGGAGAAAATTCAATGGGTATTTCACTTATTTGGACAGTATATACAATATTGTATATATTGTATTGGACATCTTGGATGTTACGGCTGTTAGATTTTAAGTGATTCAATGATAAATGTGTACGTTGTTGTAAAAGAAAACTCATTACATTCATCTACAAAACTCTTCGTCTAAGAGGTGGGTGACTTCAATAGGATTTTTACGTAGAGGGATAGTTTGAAACTGAGAGTAGAGTAAAGAAATATTTCAATATTGTCACATACTCTGAGGCATTTTATAGTTATCCTGATGAAATTCTGTTTACTGTAACTTTAGTTTAACTCACTACTGCGTCTATTGCCGATTTCCTCTCACCAAAACCAAAGCGGTCATTCGAGAGAAGAGTTAGTTAGTTATCCATAAAAGAACCCAGGATATTTCCAGTTTTCCTATATAAACGAT
>JAQJVL010010958.1:0-10497 GCA_035578905.1 Stictocephala bisonia
AAAGTTGCCCATGTGAAAACACTGGTTTGTTCAGCTGAATATGACTAATACGATCTTCTTTAAAGGGTTGGCCTTGTGCCTTGTTAATTTGAATATAAAACATTAACAGCTGGAATATTGCATTTGTCTTATTAACAGCTGGAATATTTAATGCATATTACCACAGTACAAAAAAACACAAAAGTTAGAAACCTTCTTCCCATAAGATTTATATGGGAATTTTGATGGCTGATGGGGATGAGCCCTTATGGCGGATCACAAAACTCTTATTTTTACTGCCATCTACAATATGGTTTCAAATGAGCCATTTCCGAAGGCCGTAGGTGAAGGATAACACTTGGAATTTTGACACAACCGATTTGCTCACAAAATTAAATATACATATTTATTTGTAAACGTAATAAAAACAGGTGTATTAGACACAAATATAATACTACTTAAAATTAATATTTGCCATTTACTAACCTACAATTAACACGGGAGCAGTCACGCCATATGCAGAACGCCAGTAGTCGCGCGTGAGCAATTTGCTCACGCGCATTTTAAGGCTTCTTTCACTGCAAACAGTTTGTTTTAGCTTTTAAATATTTAATATTTATCTTTTTATAATCATACTTCTTCCATGTTATTATACTATAGGGTAGTACATTTATTATTACATTTTATTATTTGTAAAGAGGTAAATAATATGCAAGACAATGAAAGAGTTATACTTACTCTATTTTATTTATTAGTGGACATTAGGTGGAATGAAAATTGTTACAGTGTTACTTTTGTATGTGTACAAAGATTATAAATCAAAGTTAGTCAGTGTCCATTCCTCCGTCCTCAGCACATCTAGTACACCTTGATGATGTATGCTCTTTGCAAATTGGCACTTGACACAAACTACACTTGACGGTTGTTTTCCTGTTCTTCCGTCTAGGACATATTACACAATAAGGATATTGTCCATGATCAGCACCTTCATGTATTTGTGGTTGAATTTGTGGAAGATTGAAGACTTCTCTTATTCTTATCTTCATTGGTTTGGCAATATTCGATACCTCACTTGATCTTCGTTCAGCATGTTGCAGAGTTAGTTGTCGGCCAAGATTCATCAAAAACTTCCTTCGAGGTAGATGGGCATCATTAAGTACATTTAAATTGTTCGCCTTGTTTATAATAAAAGCATTGATGCCCCCTACATTCAATGAAAAAAAGAAAATTGTCAGTGGCCAGCGGTTCGATATTCTGGATACAGAATATTGTTTTTGCATGGCATCACATACGTCTACACCACACTTGTACTGGTTGTAAAATGTTATAATAGCTGGCTTGCAGTCATCCCAGTGGTTTCATTAATTTCAACTGTCTCGTGTAGCGTGGACAGGAGAAGAACAAACTTTTTCTTTCTCGGAAAGTAAGAAACTAGTGTTTCTTGATTAGTGAAAGCAAACATCGAGCTATTCACTTTTCTACAGCCGCCTGGAGGTTCAGATTTCAGTTGTGCTGGTATCTCCCTCTTATTCTTGCGAATAGTACCCACCAAAGTCAATCTTTTTTCAAGCAAGTCACGTGATAGAGGCAAAGAAGTAAAAAAGTTGTCGCAGGTGATGTTACGTCCAGTATTATGTATTTTGGTTGTCAATCTGTTTACTATAGCCCTAGCTGTGTTGTCTACAGCATACGGCCCAGGATGTTGTTTTGAGATAAATACTTCCATATTGGACGTATAAAATGTTTTTGAATCTGTCATGGCCCAAACCTTTATGCCAAACTTGCCTGGTTTTTGCGGCATATAGACCCTAAATGAGCATTTACCCCGAAAATTAGGCAACATCTCGTCAACCGTTACAAACTCCCCATGGCTGTAGTTTTCCTGGCACAAACGAACAAATTCATCGAAAAACTCTCTCATACAATAAAATCTATCTTGATTTTTCCTCTGTTCACGATCATGTATGTCATCAAATCTCAAGTTTCGTAACAAAACTCTGATACGACTAACTGACATAGTCGGAAAATTTCAATACCAAGACCATCATTACTCCACAAGTCCAATACATTTTGATGGTGTGAATGTAATACTCCTGCTAAGTAAAGCAGACCAATCAAGGCCTTGATTTCAATTGAATCTGTGTCCTTTGCATCCATGTCTCGGGTAAAATTTGTTTTCACTTAATTTAATTTCTGATTAGTGTAAAAACAATTTTTTCAATTGTTTCATCAGGAAAGAAAAGGCTCCAGCATTCAAGTTCAGTTTTAGCATGTTTTGCTTGCCTTACCGGGCCTGGAAGTTGTGTTACAAGATTGTGCCTTCTGGTCCGAGAGGGCCGCCTTTGAGGTCTATCTGACCAGACCGTTGGATTGGGCCCATCATTACCAAAGTAAATTGGATTGATTAGATTAGAAACAGTTATGGGTGGAACGGTTTGATTATTTAGTGGGGTTTGAATATTTGTTGCAATATTACCTTCTTCTGGTTCCTCATCAAAGCTTTCATCAGATCTACTTTCTTCTCCAGATTGTTTATAATTTCTCTTTCGTCTTCCACATCACTAATATCAGAGATGTCATCACCAACTTCACTTGAACCAACATCCGCCACACTTTCTAACATATTCCTAATTCATTCCTGCTCCTTTTCGTAATTCATTACTGAATAATTAAATATACTAAATAATTAAAAAACACGTATATACAAATAAATGACACAAAATATACAACATATAAGCGCAGACAACAGTTTGATATTCGACTAACGAGACTAGTCTCAGCGTGAGCAAATTGCTCACAAAAACTGACAAACGCTTAGAAATCACTTCACGGCAAGCTCCAGGCACACACTAGCGGCCAGAACCACCCAAGGTCACGTAGGAGACAGTCGCCACGAGGATTAGACGAGCTGCCAACCTCGGAAAAAAAATTCCCGCAGTTACGAGCAAAATATATTATTGTGCGGCAATCTGCCGCGGGCGCGACTACTCCCGTGTTAATGAAATTGCCGAATTTAATCCTTTTCAACCAATCACAAATTTATAAATGAGGAAATGCTTCTTGCAAGCACTAATATTGGTCAAATTTATAAAAGTAAAACTTCTTTCATCACCTTGAAGAACCTAATCTGCAAAAATTCTACTTAAATCACAAAGTTTTAATGAAAATTCCAGTAAGCGCCAGTACATCTTATTGATCCAACATATGTTTCAAAAAGCCTTCCAACACAGCATGTATATGTCATAACAGCTGAGCCTTACGTCATATGTAATGAGCCTTTTGAGGATAAAAACGTACATCCTGATGTTGAACTCCTCTGGCAATTACAAATGATCATACAATTCAAACTCATTTGGAAGTTGATACACATTTATAAAGGTCAGTTAGTAAATTTATCGTATTTATCGCAACAAGGTCTAGTCTTTATACAGAATCACGTGTTTTTTTTTTTTTATTTTTGGTTATTTGTCTTTTTGTTTAAATGCATATTGTCTTGAATGTATATGCCAGTTAGTCCAACATTTGGTTGTATTCATCTATAATTGATATAAAACAATCATTCAAAAGAAATAAAGATATATTTTTTTAAAAGCTCCTCAACTTCAAATTTTCAGTAACTTGGTATCAATTTACTACTTATACTTTCACAACATTGTAGGAGGTGCTAATTTAATTTATGATCCTGATAAGAGATGATTAGATAATCCTGTAAACAGTCTTTTTCAACAGCAGTTATTCTGAAGACAACAATACATATTTAGGATACTCATATATTACTCAGAAATGCATGAGAATATATTTTATATGCTTCTTTATAATAATTAAACAATGATGAAAAACAGTTTAAAACATTTTAGTAAAAACTTTTCTTCCTAACTCTAATAGTTTTTAGTTATAACTTTTTTTACAGGCAAAAACATTTTAAAATATATTTTTTTCAAGCTTTGTTATAACGATTTTGATTAAACCTTTAGCAAAGATGCAAATTATAACTAAAAATATTTGAGTTACCACCCCACTAAGTTGGCGTTGGAGGCCGAAGGCCGGAAGCCACAACTCAAGACGTTGAAGGTTTTTTTTACATAAAATATGGCTATCTGATTAATTGAACAGCTGTTTTTGAAGAGTATTCTTTTCTTTCCTTTATTTAAATAAAATAAGTGTTTCGTCGTTACATTCCTTGAAAATGTAATTAATTGAACATCCGTTTTTTTTAAGTGTGTTTTTACATCCTTTAATTTTAACTCAATTCAACAATATATTCATATTCAACATTAACATGTGACTTGAAGCAAACTTTCATATATTATTATATAGTTTAATGGTGAGATTCTTAGTGTTCGTTGGGTAATTGATTACCGGTTCAAAACATCCCCGGTAAAGGGAGAGTGTTTGTGAGAATAGTTACCTGGTACCATTTATTTTAATTTAGAAAGGGAGCAATAATTTTCATCTGTACATTTAAATTTTTCTATAATTTGAAGACCATAATATATTCAAGGAAATATTTAAGGACATATTTTCAAGCAATGGACACAATAAAAGTATTTTACTTTCACGAAAGTGTATTTACAAACAATCCTCATACAGTTATTGTATGAGGATTGTTTGTTTATACACTTCCTTGAAAGTAAAATACTTTTATGTTGTCCATTGCTAAGATAAAATTAACATTTTTGTATTGTTAGAAATTACAAACAATTGAACACCACAAGTTTATTACAATATAATACAAGATGGTCATCACATTTTGGTACATAATATTTGTAACTTCTAGAACGTATTCTGTGTGAAACTTGTACTGTGTAACATTCCACTCGTATGTTAAATAACAAAGTTCACTGACCTCCTACAAACACTAGACTTTGGCTCACACTGTTGATAACTGATTTAAGAAATAACACCTCAAAATTATTTTTTAGTTCCATAAATGGATATAATTAAACTAAGAACAGCTCAGTAATATTTATTAGTATTTTGCAAACATTAATTTTAAAATTAACTCCCAAACAAACGATCAAGAATCTTTATTCATTTTAAAAACAATTTACAATGCAATTTGCATCCTCACAGAAGGTTGAACCTACTTACTGGTGGAAATTACAATATTATTTATTTACAGTAGGCCTACCTAATAAATAATTTTCATTATTAACAATCTAACATTCAATCAAGTATGATTTGATTTTTATTAGAACACAAACAAAACAGATATGTATCAAAATAAATAATTACAGTTGAAGTTGAAAATGGTACGTGGAACTAAGACTTTGGCACATAAGCTATATAACAACATACTAGGTGATTTTACACAGAAAACAAAGCTAGAACACCATAAAAAACCTGTAGCAATACAGAAAATTTCCATGAATATAACATAAATCTAAATAATAAAAAATAAAATAAATTATACAGATTGGTAAACCAACAATAATAAATACATTCACTTGAACAGATAAAACACAGATTAAAGCTAAAAAATTATATCTATCACAGAAAGTGCTAGATGTTCATCAATATTAGTAAAAAGGTTTAGTAAACAGATATGTATGTATCACAGATGTAAATTTACTAAGACTAATGGTGTGATTTGAAATAGGTAGTTATTAAACAAATGTTTACTAATTAGAGAAAAAATTTAGGCTTGACTATCTGTTTATAGACAGATTTTAGGCTTGACTATCTGTTTATAGACAGATAGTCAAGCCTAAATTCTTAAATGCATGGGAGACGTACTTTATAAAATCAGAAAGAAATGATAAACTATTAAATAACAATGAAGGACCTATCTTAAACTCTAGACTGATTAATTTAATTACAAAAAAGTCAACATAGTTTTTACTTTTTTCTCTTTGATTCTCTCACATGTTTTTATCAGCATTTAAATTTTGTTAAATAGTCAGATGTTTTTCATTTATATATTTTTCTAATTGTAAAAAATAATAATTTTTATTTACACATAACCTGAAGATGGAAGCTTTGCTTTCGAAAACGTTTGTGTTGTATTAAAAATAAATTTTATATTGGATTTACGATCTATGAATTGTGTTATCTTAAAGTAAATATTGACAAATATGTTTATATTGCAATGGTTAACTATTATTATACACTAATAATAACTATAACTAAAAAAATATTGACTTTAAGAGAGAAATAGATGGTTGCTGATACATATTTTGTTATTAATTTATACATTATAATCTATACAATTTTATTTTGTATTATTCTTGACAAACAACTGTTGTTTATTACAGCAGTGTATGACAGAGGTAAATCTCAGCTGGCCATGTACATGTTCTGTCTTCAAACGTAAAGATATTTTATTTGTGATGTTGATATAGTTGAGATTATGTTCTGTTCGAGACTTGTCTAATACTTCACTTTTCTAGTAGGCCTAGATCATTTTAAATTCAGTGTTACTTGTTGTTAAAAAAGCACATATCTTTAAATATTCATTTCATAATAGCTAAAGATATGGTTGGATTTTAGTTTTAGTCTTTCTAATGAGCCTTAACATTTAAAAGTTTATAATAGTATAGACAGCATATATAGAGCCTAAAGATAGCCTTAATTTTATTGGAATATATAGATAATTCCAATAAAATAAAGGCTATCTTTAGGCTCTATATATGCTGTCTATCTATACTATTCTATATATATAAGGCAACGCCCTCACTGACTGACTCACTCACTCATCACTAATTCTCCAACTTCCCATGTAGGTAGAGAGCTGAAATGTTGTACACTTCGTTTTTAGGTCTTAAATAGGACAACTAAAATATTTTTATCAAGATAAAGCACTCCTAAGGGGTATAAACCACCCCTAAAAGATTGCTCCATAAGAATAACATTGGGTTGATTTTAGTAAATTAATAACAGCGGTTTTGAAAATAAATAAATATGTTTATTTTGTATTTTTGACATTGTACTGTTGATTCCACAGAACAAAGCTGCTCTTTGATAGATGCATTTTTAATATTTTACTATGAGTTTAATCTTCAGCTGTTAAACAAAAACAAATAAAATGAACACGTTTGAAATATGCTAAATAATTCCATTGGGTATTTATACTAAAATAGGTAGCAAAGCAATTAATGCGAGTGAGATACTGTAAATAAATTTAATATTGTGATTTCACGTTATACAGTTCATCTACTATTATTTGTAATCAAAGGTCACATGCCAAGGCCGAGGTGTATCGAGCACAGCGAGCGTCAGGGTTGGTACGCAATGCATGCAGGGGTGTCCCCTAGTAATTAATTATATAAAAGCTATTTACCACTAATCACTATTTCTCCAACTATATGTCCAATTGACTTGAAATTTTGTACATAGGTTTATCTTGCCTCCTAGAGACTAACTTTTTGAAGATGTACTGAACTGAACTGCTAAGGAACTTTCTTATAATGTATGTTATCCTAATTAATTGGCAGGGGTCAAACTCACTGCCTTCCCAATTGTTGGGACTACAGAAAATGCAAAGTGGCAGTCACCTAATTCCATATATTTGCTATGGTAATGGATGTTTTACATAAGTACTTGTTTTATTGCATACACATTATGTCTTATAGATAGAAGTGTTGTTTTAATGGTAAGAATTAATAAAACCAAAGAAATCTAACAGAAATTTATAAATAAACCAGCTGTACTTTTGTATAAATCTGACAAACATTAATTGATTGAACAATAAGTATAGTATTAAAAAATTGATGTGGTTTTCGTATAGGATTTGTTAGTTTTTGTATAATATAGGAGTAGAAACATTACTATTGCACTGTGATGATTGAATTTGAAAATGTGGAATTCATACCTAAGTTCTAAATAACTTTTATTTTCGAAGCAAGTGTTATTTATTACAATAATTGGAATTGCAGAGAAAGCACAATACAATAAATAGTATCTTTAAAATTTACACTAACCCTATATGGTGAATTTCAGTGCTTCGCAAGCTTTTTTTTTTTTGTAAAAATGATAAAAAATACTAAATATACTCCAAATGTCAATTTTATCATTTAGTTTTTATTCTCAAGAACTGTACTTTCACATATTACCATCAAAATTTACATGAAAAAAAATTATTGTCTAGAAAAGATTGAAAAAAATTAAAAATTTAGTACGTTAATTATAACTTATATCCCTCCTTAGGAGCACTAAAAAATGTTTGTAAATAATTCCAAAATAGCCAAAGTGTTTATTATTTTATGCACTATAATAATATGTTGTTACATTTTATATAAACTACTAGGTTTTTTTTTTTGGGGGTGGAGGGGGAATTGTTTGTCTACATAAAACGCAAAAATGAAATATCGTACAAATTTACAGTAGGATCATCGTTGGTAATCAAGTATTACATGTAAAAATTATAAAAAATTACTATTGAATAGACAAGAAAAAGTTGTTTAGGAAAAATAGTTATATTGTACCCATTTACAGAGTTTTATATTTTAAGTTTGTTGTGGAAAATAAAATTTTACCACAGAAACGAAAAATTCTGTGAAAAATTACATAACAATCCATAAATAAGAGGTATGTATCATTTTTTGCTACATGTACTTTATTACTACAATCTATTAGGTACAAGAAAATGTAAAATATATTGTTGTGCATATTGTAATCATAGTAAAAATATTTAAATTTTTTTAGGAATTGTTCTGAGAACAAAAACAGATATTTTTTAAATAGAAATATAAAAAAATAATTATATTCGTGACAAAAATAAAGTTTTGACGCAGGATAATAACATACTATGTTATATTGTTGTCGATAAATCAAATAAAAGCGTCAATATGAGCGAACACAAATAATACATGTTATTTTTTTTAAAGATCTTCATTATTATAAGAATGCTAAACAAATACCATATTTTTACATGTCTTATTTGATCAAATTGGATAAAACATAAATGTTTAGGCTTGTACCTAAGTTACAAATCAAATCAAATTATCGTTTATTGTCATAAAAATGATTAACAAATTATTGACAACGTCAAATTACAGCAATGGCAAAGTCAAGCACAACATACAGTACAATACATAAAGTTCACTTCCTAGATACCAACTTCTTAAGTGCAACAACAATTGGCAATGATAACATTAACTCATCAAATTATTTTCCAAATAGCTAGAGAACACAACGAAAACCAATGAAGCTGTCTGTGAAAGTGAAATTCAACTGAAAACTAGTTTCAGAATTGAGGATTTTCAACTCAAAAAAATTCATCCAAACTGTAAAAGTCTGTGATCCACTGTGTTTGTAAGCCAGTGATAGAATTTATTTTTTAAAGATTTAAAGGAATATATTGAAATTAAATGTTGTAATTTATTGTAAATTTTTAATGCTAAAACTATGTGGCTATTCAGGGTCTTGCTTAGTCTTGTGAAATCCTATTGTGGTTTGTGTCTTATTCTGCTGTTATAATAATGAATGTTTTGTTTAAAGTTTTAGTAAATTTGGATTATCCAGAAAGTCATGGCCTAATCATAAATATACAGGTTTAATTACAATAGGGAATTTGTAATTTTTTTAAATAATGGTCTGCAGTGTTCCCTTTGGGTCACTGTTGAGATAACACAGGATGAGGATCTCCTGTATTCTGGTACAGTTCCCCATATAGAGTTAGTCCCATATCTAAAAAAACCCGATTGGAAGTATGCAAAGTTATTTAAGAATGTACGAATGTATGCAGTATTCACATAGACTATCGGAGACAGCAACAATTTTTATACGATTTAATAAATAAATCACTCATGATAGTCTAGTACTCAAATAATCAATGTGTGAGGTCCAAGATAATTGCCTATCAATGTGAATTCCTAAAAACTTTGCTGATGAAACAGAGGTAGTTTTGTTATTACACTTATTTTTAGACATAACATTATTATTCATAGTAAAGATTAAATTTTGAGTTTTTTCTTGATTCAATAAAAGGCCATTACTATGAAACCAAATACAGTAGAACTCCGATTATCCGAACTCCAACTATCCGAATCGCCGATTATCCGAATCGCTTACAGAACGAATTTTAAATCGCAAAATAACGAAGAATCGTTAATAAAGAAGGCAGAAGCCTTTGCGCGCTGCTGTTCTTCCTCCCGCGAAGCTACTGTGCGCTGCTGTTCTTCCTTCCGCGAAGCTACTATAGGCGCTGCGCGGGGCAATGAGTCACTGTTTCCTAGTGCATACACTGTAGTGTTCTATTTTTAGCCAATTTCTTTTTCCCTCTTCCCCCTCACCCTCATTCCGCTTTTGTTCTGATAGAGTCAGTGCGTCGTTGACCTGCTACCGTGATACTCTTTCGCTCGTACAGTCGCTTTGTTTTGTTTGTGAGTGCGTTGTAGTGTATGTGCAGTAAGTGATTTTGATTGTTTACCATGGCCTCCAAAAGAAAACGTGTTGTGTTATCGTTGGCGGATAAATTAAAAATTATAGAACAATCCGATAAAGGAGTTACTGGTAAGCAGTTGGCTGAGATGTACGGTGTTGGACAGGCAACAATTTCAGACATGAAAAAGAATAAAG
>JAQJVL010010959.1:0-10467 GCA_035578905.1 Stictocephala bisonia
TCAACTAGTGAAGTACCGACTATTAGCTCAGTGAAGATTCGATCCTTGGATCTTGCCCTCCAAAGCCTTAGCCACTGAGCCATCATGCCGGCAACTATATGTACAACTATTTACAATATATACAATTTAATAATCACCGTGATCTACAAGATATCAAGGTCATCTGACGATTCGTCTAATTTTACTAAATAAAAAATAGTTAGCTTATTTAACCTCTTAACGCCGAATGTATCATATTTGATACGTACCTTAAATATTTTTTTTGTGTGCCTTAAATAAGTTATTCATACATATGACCTTATTGTATTGTTGTTAAAATGTCTATGAGCATAATACAACAGCTGGAGTACTCTGGTGTGATATTTGTGAACTCCATTTGACAGCTAATCCTAACCTCACTGTTTTTGGTGGTATTCTTGTAAAGTTGTACTTTATAGATCTACAATCTACTTTTACAGGTAAGATAGCTCAATATGAAAATTATAATACTAATTAATATTATATATAAAATATATCTATGTGTTTTCAGCATAAAATGTTCATTATTACAGTCGTAACATTCAAAATAGGGTTTGTATCATAGGTGATACATTAGGCAGTAATGGTAAATTTAGGCTAAATGGCTTTGTATCATATGTGATATATTAGGCAGTAATGGTAAATTTAGGCTACATGACTTTGTATCATATTTGATAGATCCGGCAGTTTTTGAATTTAGTTACAACTGCTTTTTATGAAAAATATAAACTTATATTTGCATCTTGTTGTTATGGAGTTTGTGATATAATAAATAACTCATATTTCAGATGGATCATCCAGGACGGAGTACTGATGCTGTTCCCGTTCCTGGACGAATTACTAATGTTGTTCCCTTACCAGAGTTGAGTGATGATAGTAATCTGGAAGATGATGACTGTGATTTGGATCCTGACTACATACCTCATAGTATCCAAACTTATAATAAATTTATGGGCGGGGTGGATCTTGTAAATGGTCTTATAGCTTATTATAGAATTAGCATAAGGTCCAAGAAGTACTATTACAGAATATTCTTTCACTTCATTGATATGGCCATTGTCAACGCTTGGCTTTCATACAGAAATGACTGTAAAACTCAAAACTTGAATAAGAAATTTCAGAAAGATCTATTACAGTTTCGTACTAACATTGCAGAATCATTGTGCAAGGAAGGAAAAATAATGGATAAAAAACGTGGAAGACCTTCATCTTCTGCAAACTCAGTAGACGATGAATACGAGGAAAAATCAAAGAGAGGTCCAGCAGCAAAAATTTCAGAGTATACCACAAGAAGAGACCAAATTGGTCATTTTGCCTTTATGACAGAAGACAGACAACAGTGCAAGTATCCTAGGTGCAAATCCCTGACAACAGTGAAATGCAAAAAGTGTGAAGTACATTTGTGTTTCACTAAGCAAAGAAATTGTTTCGCAAACTTCCACATATAGACATACATATAATAAATGCTCTGCAAGATTTAGGAATAAGTTTATTTATATGTGACAGAACAGCAAAACATAATATTCATTGTTATATTTTGTCAAAGTTTAGATTTTGACTTTCTTTACTTTTCATGTTGTCACTTATTGTTTCATTTTTACTCTTGACAATGTACTTCTCTTGTAATTTTTAATAAAAGTTTCAACATGTACTTTTTTATGTCATCCTGAATTGTTTCATTTCTGTTCTTGACAATGTACTTCAATTGTAATGTTTAATAGAACTTTTAACATAGTAGCCTGTTGTATCATATATGATACGCACCCCAAAATAACCCTTTTAGAATTTTTTTTATCTGTTATATGATTATTATATAATAATAAAAGTATAAAAAACACAAAAACTGAATAAAATAATTTTTTTATTGAAAATTGAAAATTCAGGCATTAAGAGGTTAACTTTATCTATTTTTTTTTTTTTTTTATATAGTTACTTATAGTGAGCTCACAGTGTAAAGGTCTGATAAGTTGAGGTAAAACTTTCTGATTTCACTCTAATGAGAACTCATTTAATGGTACCAGTCCTACACAATGACTCATTGAATAACGTCAAAATAATTCTGTTGTTTAGACACTTGAAAATTAGACAGGATGGTTTACTAAACCTGATCTTAATACTATTAGTTGGCCTTAATCTTTAGGATATGCAAGTAAGATTTCAAAACTATATTTTAAATTTATCATATTCTTACCAATTTGCTTTAAAATGAAGATTCAGGCTTACGAGATGGCCTCAGAAAAATATACAAAATGTTGTACTTGATTTATAGTTTATTTGTCAATAGTTTTCTAATTTGTAACTGAATAAACTATTGTTATCAAAATATTTTTAACAAACTATTAACTCCATCATGCATGAATTATAATAAAAATGGGGAGAAAATATATAAAATGGGCCTGATTGACATAAACAAATATTTAAAAAATCTGTTACCTTATGACCTTTTGTGATTTGACATCACTGTGCAACAAGGAAGTAAACAAATTCTGCAATAAAAAACTTTATTTTACAAAATACACGCATGAAAAAACTAAGATGTATAACTTTTGATTTATAAAACTGTTTTTCAAATTTAATTATTCTATTACACACGTTTATTCAAAAATACAAAAACAAACATTTAAGTTTTCCCATAAATAGTAGAAAAAACATAAAAATTTTAGGTTTTAAGATTAGTTACTCCAAATATATATTCACAGCACATTTCCTACACTGGAACCTATTTATTTTATTTTTTTTTTTTTCAATTATAGATTCATCATCGTACAAAAAAATTTTGTTGGACAGACTACAGGCTTTTTCCTGTGACCCATCCAGAATACAATCCTCACTAGGTATTTCTAGGCATGCACTTATAGCATTGTCATCCAAGGTAACGTTATCCATTTCTTACACTTATAACAGAAAAATATTCAAGTGAAACATTACCAACCAGTTATTAGGAATGGAATGGTTTCACTTGTTGAATGGTGTTGGAATCCACCAACTGAATGTAATTGGTGGTTATTTTTTATTTTATTTGTCCATTCAATTATCTAAATAGTAAATATAATGGTCTAAGATATCAGAATACAGAAAATTATTTTTCTGCTCCCGATATAATGTCTTCATTGATCAGCAAAAAATAATAAAAAAACAGGTTTCCATAATTTTGTTATAATTGTTTTGCTTTTAATATGTATCTAAAATTGTGCCGTTCATTTTGACTTCATTATAGTCCAAACACTCTGTCTAAACTAATCATTACAGATGGTATGTCAACAAAATAGCAGTTACTTGTTTAGTAAATTGATATTTTGCCATTTACATTTTTGATTTATTCATATGAATATGGTTTTCAAATTTGACAATATAAAAAAGGATAATTTGAAGGCTTTTTAAAATATTTTAAAAATGATTTAACTTGTTTAATAATTGTAATCCAAATAGTTGTGAAGATACTGTAATTAACAGTATAATTTAAATTAAAACATTTTAAATTTTGGGAGTTTTTAATAATTTTTTGGCTATAACTAATTTCGGTTTCAAATGCAATGTACTTGAGTTTGAACCTCTGCTATAAATCCAATATTTATTGCATTTATAAAAATGATAAATTTTTAGCATATTTAAATCTACATCTCGTCATATATATTAAAAGTTTTTACTATAGTATTAAATATTTTTTATTGTGGTTCGAAGACAAAAAGAAACATTGATCTTTAGTACTTTTGAAACAAAGTTCCTCTTTGACATTTTGTAAATAAAAACTATTAAGGTTAGAACATTGAAAATGTAACTATGTTTTAAGAGGTTAGTTTTAAATAAAATGCTTAGTTCCTAGAATTTTTAGTTTGATTAAAAAATGTTCTTGTAATTATTTGAATTATAATATTAATCTCAGGATCGGCTAATCGCACCTTCCAATTTGGCTTATAAATAGCAGATTGAGAAATAAGATACGAATCTATAATATGGTACCATGATAATATCCTGTGATTTTATATTTATTGATAAATCAACATCATTGTCATAAAAAGATCATTTCAAAAGTTTTTACTGTTAAATATAAAAACAAACCATATAGACAGCATGTTTTAGCCCACTGATGGTAAAATTGAATGGCTTTTATAAAGCTATCGACTTCCCAGTGGTTGGTTACTTGTTAGTTTGGGAAGTGGTCACCTTAATGTTGCTTTTTTGATGTTGTATTACTCTTCTTATTTTTTCCTTTTCCAATCACCTTTTTGCATGAGGGCTTTGGACCTACAATGGCAGGTATAAAAGGCACTGTTGGGGTTAATGTTTCTTTTCTAGTGCACCTACTGTATTAATTTTTTATGCTTAGTGTTAGCTCTATGCGTCCTGTTGTGTTTTTATTTTGACTACAACATGAGTGGTAAACGTAAAAAGTGTGTTAATAACTACATCATTAAACATATTCTATTAATAGTGACACTGGTTTCATATTCTGATAATAGACATTATTATCAGACAGTGATTTAATTTATTTGTTTCTTTAACCCTTTCAACGCCAGAAGCCTATATATAGTCTTTTGGTGAAATTCTGTTGCACGCCCAGAGCCTATATATAGCCAAGCACCATGTGTCTGTACTACGCCAAAAGCCTAATATAACCAGGCACCTTGCGAGCGTTGAAATTCAAGCGCCTATATGTAGGCTCATGTTTATTTGTGTATTACAAAGTTATTTTCAATTGAATCTCGATGAAACGTGTACCATTGTATTTGGAATGAAATGCGCATTTATAATATAACATATTTCTTTGGTTTGTATTAATTTTTTATATTGTAAACACATCAAAACCAGCGAATTTGTAAGGCAGTGGTTTCATATTTTTAAAATATATGTTATTACATTTAATAATAAGTAACAATAAAGAAATGTATCTTTTATGCCTTATGTATGTATGAAATTGTACGAAAAAAATAATATACAATAAAAATATACAGAATAATTGAAGTTAATGTAAATAGGTACAAAATGGCTAAAAAGTCGAGTTTTCATTCCATATTAATAAATCGAAAACAATTGTTATTTACATCGTTTTGTTGGGAACTAAATTTAGTACATAAAATAATATAGTTCAGCAGCATAAACCTATTTTCAGATTATGTTTTAGTGATTTAAAATTAAAAAAATAATTTAATTCTTTTTTATTTTATTTAGCTTTATGTTACGATGTGATAAGAAAGTTTTTACTTTATTACATACTGAAATGTTGCTGCTTTTATTGTGAAAAAAATGTACCAGAAAAACTGTTCTACCATAAAAAAATACCAGAATGATAGTAGTTCTAGCATAAAGGTACAAAAACGGCAAAAGTACCTGGATTTATAGGGCACTCACGTCATTATATGCCCGGCAAGGTTCAGACACTCAGCACTGAAACAGCTGGTGTGGTGATGACACCTACGCCTAATGTCCTGGCTTTCAAAGGGATCAATAGAGTTAAAACAATTATGATTGTTGATGTATCAATCAATATAAAATCACAGGATATTATCATGGGAATACATAATATAAATTTGTATCTTATTTCACAATCCGATATTTATAAGCCTAATTGGAAGGTTGTACGATTAGTCGATCATGAGATGCAAAAATAATTCCAAGAATATTTTTTTTATCAGAGTAAAACTTCTAGGAATTAAACATTCTATTTAAAACTAACCTCTTAAAAACATACTTAAAATTTCAATGTTCTAACCTTAATAGCTTTTTATTTACAAAATGTCAAAGTGGAACTTTGTATCAAAAGTACTAAAGATACATGTTTTTTGCCTTCAAAACCACAATAACAAAATTTAATACTATAGTAATAACTTTTAATAAATATGGCAAGGCACAGAATTAAATAAGGTAAAAATTGGTGTACTGTATCATTTTTAGATGTAATAAATATTGTATATATAGCAGTGGTTCAAACTCAAGTACATGGCATTTTGAAACCAACGGTAAAATGGCTTATTGTTAATAGGAAGCTAGTAAGCTGGTTTTTTGTATTTTCATTTAGTACAAATGAGTAAAGCAGCATTAGTTTAGAAGATTTTAACTCTAGTCTCTTATAAAATAATTCTAACTTCATTGTATATTGAAGCCATCTTTTTTGTGTTTCAGACCCAATGATGTTTCTATATATCCTGAATCAATCAAAGAACACTGCAGTGTGCTATATAATATTCACACAAATTTTCACTTGTTTGAGACTTATCTAAAGCAGTGCAATAAACTGAAACTTCTCTTAATAAACAATGAGACAAAAGAAATTGTTGGTCATATCGACATCAACCATTTAGTTGATCTTATAACTGGTATACAATATAAGAAATATTTTCCCATAGTCACTTCATCTGGAATAAGAATTGGAGATTTACGCGTTGATTTTGAACTTACCATGAATTCTGTTCCTGAAGAAATAACATCAAAAAAGATGAGAAAACGCTCCCGAAGAAAGAATAAGAACAATCAAAGTTCCTTTAGGACAGTTGATGATGAAAAACCCAAACAAATTCAATCCAAACGGGGCTGTAAGGCTTGTTCAGAAAATGTTAAAACAGCCAATAGATCTACAATTGCAGAAAATAAATTAAACTTGGAACCGTTGAATTCTACAATCGTTTGCAAAGTTCCACCAAACACCCAACGGTCCGATGCTTCTGATTGTGCTCTCTGGGAAGTTCTTGATAAGAGCAAGAAATTACGGGATGCAATGGTGTTATCAGTTTTAGAAGAAGACTCTAGTGATTTTACCGAAAAACTACTTCTGCATCCTGAGATAGAGAGCAATAAGACAGTTTACGAACCATTGAAAGTAAAGAAAAATGGTGAAGTAGTCTCATTTAATGAGGAAAAACTTATCAGTGAATACCTTGAAGGTGAGTAGTTTGTCAATTTTTTTTCTTTTTCATTGGATTGTTCTTTCCATGTTAAAAACTTGTTCTCATGTAAAGTTTTAAAGTTGACTCCTATATCTTGGACCCCAAATGATCTCTAATAACATTGGAACACCCTAAATGTAGTGTGAGTAGATGATATTAATTTAATGGCATAGGTATTTCAAACGCAGATCTATACCTATAAAAGGTAAATACCACTGACTCATTCACTCATTGCTATAGCTAAAAAAGTACTAAGCTTACGAGGCTTAAATTTTGTAGTCAAAGGTCCTATGTTGTAGATGTGCAATAAGAAGGGGTTTTTAAAAATTCTTAGTAAATCAAAGATGACAGCCTTTTTAGTGCCAAAAATTTTAAATACCAAAAACAGCATTTCTTTAATTAGACTGTTGCGGCTAAATGAACGGTTCTACAGCAAAACTAACACCATTTTCTGTGCCTGATTTGAGACGATCTATAACTTTGGCCCTATTTGCTCCATCTCACCTCCTTCATATTTTTCTAGACTATGAAACTTTGTTATCTAGGAGAACTGTTTTCAATCGGAAAATTAACAATTTAGTTTTAAAGCATGCATAGCCAGATCATAGGACATGGCTAAACATGTCGAAAAACACAATATTTTATTGATTCAGAATCAAATATAGTACTTTATGCCCTCTAAAAGTAGACTTACAGATTTGTCTAGACTTTGAAACTTTTTTATCTAAGAGAACAAACTGATTTCAATTGGAAAATTATAAATTTAATATCTATATATATAAAAGCCATTTACCACTCATCAGTATTTCTCCAAAACTATACGTCCAATTGACTTGATATTTTGTACATAGGTTTATCTTGGCCCCTAGAGGCTCACTAAGAAAGGATTTTCCACTTCGATCTCAGGACTCCGTCCCACTGGCCTCCAAAATTCCCATAGTATTCTTATGAAGCTATATTAATTGATTGATTTATTTGATTAACAGCTGTTAAATAAAAACAAATAGAGTAAAATTAATTGTGGTAGGATAAACATTTAAAATTAAAAATAATTGAGTACAGTAGTAAACTATTCATAACATTAGCTGTTCTAAATTGGATACTGAGTAAAACTGAAAGGTCGCTTCACATTTCAATTATACAATCAAAACTCAATATTATGACCGACGAAGCGGGCGGGTACAGCTAATAACTGTAGAAATTATTTATGTGGTAACTGACTTTAAACTCACCCTGTATATAAAAAAAATCAGGTACACTACGACATATGTTATTCCATTTATAATTGTTTGATAGTTTAAATAATATTTTTTTTATTTAAAGTTGTTTTAAAGTTGCTTGGCTCTTGTTTTAGGAAAAGCTATGAAAGAAGAGGAAGAAATCATTGTTTTGAATGCGCTGCATGACACAGAGTTAAAAACAAATGATGGTGGCAAGCAAAAAGTGAGCTCTTAAAGGTTATGTAGGTAGTGCTGTTAGTTGATTAAGAGGTTATTAGGTGCTACCGTAATTGTTCAGATCTTACGTTATCTTAATGGATCATTTTTTTAATAGCAAACATTTATTATTTTAATCATATTCCCCTGTTAAAAAAAAACTAAGACAAAGTTGGAAAAAGCATATATTAACACATTCGCTGCTGAAAAAATATGTTAAAAACATGTCAGAAACTAAAATAATATTTTGTAATAAAACAATCCCTTATATAGTCAGGAAACAGGGTTGATACACCAAATCCAGTTTATGGCCTCAATTCTGGTAGATCGGGGCTTCCGAAGTGATCGTCCGCCGGCGGTGGAGCCGCACATCGCAACGAAACCCATGCGCGCCGCGAGACGCTGCCGTAATTAGTCGCGGCAGGTCGCATTCCTGAAGTTGAAATACGCCATACAGGAGTATCATTTCCGATATCAGAATCATCAGATTCATAAGAATCAGAGTCATCTGAAGCATTTCCCATTATCTGATGTTGGATTGGGTCATCAACTTCACCATCACTGTCGGCAGGACAAAGTCAGGAGCCGAAGATGGCCCAGGAGTTGGTTGAAACATTGCAGAAAAGAATAAAACGCGCTATACAAATATATTTACAATATAACACAAATCACAATACAATATAACACAACACGATACTAATGTTTCACTATTATACACAAAAATAAAATGGTAAAACTCCGATGCAAGCCAACTGGCTCAAAATGGCACGATCCACGAACGGCGAACACCGAAACGTGACGCGAGACACAGGCAACAATGCAGCGCAAATCCGACCGTTATACGGCAAGTGGCTAGACCACACTGAATTCCACAAACAAGCATTGCTTCGTCAACCGCCGGCAACAGTTCCGCTGCGCGCGCAGGCACGCTAACCCCCGCCTACTGGCTCAAAATGGCGCGATCCACGAACGAAGAACAAGGAAATGTGACGCGAGAAACAGGCTATAATGCGGCGCAAATCCGACCCTTCTAAGCCAAAGGGCTAGACGACACTGAAGCGTACAAGCCGGTATTGATCCGTCCACCGCCTGCGACCTATCCGCTGCTCGCGCAAGCACTGCTATCACCCGCGGGCGTGTGACCCGCACTCAATGTGTTAAAAGCTCGGACAAAGTTGTTTGAATATCTCTAGTGGTATTCTTGCATCTTACTTTTGACTATCTGAGGTAACTGGGACCAAGACTTATTGGATTTGTAAAAAATTAGATAATATGGTGGTTAAGTATACTGAAAATGCCTGGAAAATGTCCATAACTACTTTATTATGAGAACAAAATTAAAATAAACATAGGAACAGAACTTAAGTAATTAAGAATACCAGTTTTATTGTCGCAGGAAGTCTAGCTGTCGAGATGTATCATTATTGCATTTGAAATGGTCTAAAAAAGTCAGGTAAATACTACATTAGTAGAATTCAGTGGTAAAAGTCAATAATGTTTTTTATAGTTAGCATTATTGCTGGACAATTTTCCTCAACATAATCTTTATTGACAATGAAAGCAAAATATTCCTTCGTGCTGTCTTATCTTCGATATCATTATACCATTCATAATTTGTCCATTTGTGGTATGTGATATTCACCTATCGGTTTTATGCGCAGGGTACCATTCAGTTTTTACATATAAAAATCATATTCCTCCAGCCGTCTAATAAAATCTACATTTTACGCTCCTACTAGTGCAGGAAACCATTTTAAATTTTGACGGAACAAAATTATTGTATCAATAACACATTTGTTGAATACTTTGTGTAGGAAAATGTAGATTGATTCATCAGTTCAGTTTCATTTCAAGAGCAACAACTCTTTCATTTACTTTTCATGTCAAAACACAGTAATAAGTAATATACAGTATTGTAAAATCACAAAAGTCAACACATTAAAACAATCACATTTAGTGCGAACTCATTGTTGACTGGGCTGGTGATGTTATGTGAGGACTTTCCGACCAGCTTCGGTTAAACCGGAATTTCAGTTGGTTGGGACCAGATAACTGGGAGTCAACTGTACATTGTTGTTTGTAGTGCCCTCATGGCTCAGGACCCTGTTCAGTTTTAAATTATTCGCATATCC
>JAQJVL010010960.1:0-10494 GCA_035578905.1 Stictocephala bisonia
CTACCCTTGTGAGTGTTGTGACGAGTCGGGAAACCCTCCCAAAGCTCATCAGTACGACGTCTGTCCTGCTGGCTATGTCCCTCCGACTGCAACTGCCGATGCTAATGCGTAAGTTTACTGGCACCTCTCATACTTTTGTTTAAGAATAATTTGTTTTACTTGTAATCCACTGCTTAGCTTACAGCATGCAGCTAGCACATCCTCTACCTTTAAACTACAGTATAATTAAACTTTACAGAAACAATCGTAGCTATTCTCTGTAAAACAAAATATACAAATCTAAAGTACTTTTTAAAAATCTGTTAATATAATATATTATTGTTCTCCTATTAAAGCCATACTACAATTTGGCCAAAGAGTAAGCAGCCTGCATGTAATATTTAGTGTATGTAGGTCCAACCTAGTCTTAGAAGATGCACTCAGGAAGAAAAAAGATGTAAGAGCTGGGATCTATGTTGGATCCAAAGTAAATGTGTTAGCTTTTGCGGATGACGTTGCTCTTCTTGCTGACAGTAGAACAGATCTGGAAAATTTAGCAAAAATGCTCATTCAAGAAACCAGAAAGGTAGGATTAGAAATAAACCAGAATAAGACAAAATATATGCATATAACCAGAAGACAAGGAATGAATAGAATACAAAATATTAAAGTGGACAAGTGGGAATTTGAAAAAGTTGAAGAGTTTAAATACATTGGCATAAATTTAGCACAAAACATAAAAAGAGGAAAACGAAATCCAAAATAGACTAGTCTTAGCCTCTAGGACCTATTGGGCAGTAGAGAAATTACTTAAATAAAAAATATTGGCTAGGAAAACTAAGATCAAAATCTAACATACAATATCCTCCCTGTGTTACTATATATGGAGCAGAAACATGGACAAAGGAATATGAGAAGAAGCTTATTGTCTTTGAAAATAAAGTATTAAGAAAAGTGTTTGGTCCATTATGCGAAGGAGATGTTTGGAGAATAAGAAAGAACAGAGAATTAAGAGAAATATACACTCACCCAGATATAGTAGCATTAGTGAAAAGTAGAAGACTAAGGTGGGCTGGACATGTGTGGAGGCAAGAAAATACCTCCATTATTAAATATATTGAAAGATCGAACCCAGAAAGTAGAAGACCCCTTGGCAGGCCAAGACAGATGGAGAGATCAGGTCCTCAAAGATATTCACAAAAATTGAGAACTACATCTGAGGCAGCAAAGAACAGAGCAGAATGGAGAGGCATTGTTGGCGAGGCCAAAAACCAACTGGGGTTTCAATGGCCAAGGAGGTAAGGTAAGGTATGTAGGGGTTTTAGCAACAAAGGGGAATCGTTCCACCACTGAGCTACCTTACTTCACTGGTGTGACTAACTTCAGTGTTCAACTTCCGCAACAGTGTTTAGTTGAAAAAAAAAAAAAAAACTGTTATGAACTGAACAAGTTTGTTTAGTTGTTATTTATTGTTTCCATTATTATTATTAATTGTTATTTGAAACTAAGTAATGATTTAATTTATTCACTCTAAGCTTGATTCGTTGGTGTATTAAAAGCAACCAAAGGTCATCCTAGTTGCCATGACATTTTTAAATGGAATCACACAGCGAGGAAAGAGTAGTTTTCTGTCTCACTTCCACCACTCAGTGCATTTGTTCAGTAGGTTGTTTTCTAAGTGGTCTATCTAATTATCACACTATTGGCATTTAATTAAAAAATTGTACAACTTTGTGGTAGCTTATAAAACTAACTTCATTAAGATTTATGAAAAGTCAGTTTGATGATTATAACACTTTAACCTTTAGATACAAAATAAACTTATACAACAGACTATTATTATCTTACTTTTTTCATAATAGATTACTGATTTACCATCTTCATCTTAAACTTGGTGGGCAGACATCATCCATGACACTGTAACAAAGTATTATTAAGCTAAGCATGTTATATCTAGAGTGAACAGAATACAAAATATATTTAGCCATTCAAATTCCACAAATTGCATGAAGCTTAGTTGTTCTCAATTAACTATTTGGTGTACTTTAGCGATATATTTAATGAATACGGGCAAAATTTGTTTTCCCTTTTGTTAACTTCGTAAACTGCACTTATAGGATTTACTAATTTGTTTCGTAAATCTATTCTTCTACTGTTGTTAATGAGTCTAAATTTATTTTTGGGGCAACGGTGTATAAATCCTTTGTTGTAGTGGAATAAAAATAAGTGGAAGGAAATGGCTGACTTCTCTTATAGCAGCAATCAACCTGCCCGTGTAAATGCTGCAGGTATTTTAAAGACTAGGAACTTTCTGTGTTTGAACTTGTTCTATAGAGTGGAAAAAAAATGCCCAAAATCAGGGTAAAAAATGCGGCAGTTGAACTGCCCATATAGAATTGCCCTTAGAAAGTATCATTAATTAATAGGCCAATAACAGCATATGGCTATCTGCTAATTTCTTACAAAATTTGTTATGACTCTTGTTAAGATCGAACTGAAAACCTGTAGCCTATAAACCTTGGCTTTATAATAAAAACAAATGAAACTAAAACTTTTTAAATAGACCAAGTAATACTTATCGAAATCAATTATTTAATTTTAATAAAATCAAAACACATAATTTATTATATAGTAGCAAACTATGGGTAAACAGCTAGTGTTAAATAGTGAAATAAACAAGTGAATGTTGACTATTGATAAATAATTAATATATTTTGTTTCAGGTGCGTAGGAGTAGGAGCAGGAGTAAGGGGAGGAGTAGGAGTTGGAGGAGGAGCAGCTCACCCCAAAGATTGTTAAGAAGTTTGTTAAAATGTGAAATTTTTGTATAGTTAAATTATTTAATAGAGTAAATATCACGTAACCTTCCAGTGTATAAAATAAATGTGTTGTTAATCTCATTGTCTGTGATTTTTAATATTCAATATTTTTAAAACCTGGAAATTGCAAAACCCAAAAGTAGTCAGGAACATAATTATTGTTCAATGTGATAAGGAATTGATAGGAACTTTGCATTATCAGATAGTAAGGAACATAAGATAACAAAGGAACTTACAAGGTAAGGGGGTGGTTATATGAATCAATTTTTGGCGAGAGTTAACATAGAAAAACATTATAAAGAAAGACAAATTAACTATGATTCCTAAAATTAAACAGAGTGAATAATAATTGTTAAATTTGTTGTTGGACTTTTCAAATGAGTCCGTGTTTTATAACTATAAAACGTGGTCTAGTGGAAGGGATGGTTGATCATGCCCCAGGCTCCCTTAGCCTGGAAGAGGCAGGTGCAGCGTTCTTGTGAGATTTGGATTCTATTTTGCTGGGGACATTCTACTTAATTTCATATGGAAACAATTCCATAGAACTTAGTTTACATCCAACAGCAACAATGTAAAAGATGTAGAGTAGCTACAACTTTCGCTGATTGGCAAATCTGATAAGGAATTCTTGAGGAGATATCCACCTGATGCCAAGACACTCAAGAAGCTACAAACGTTTATACACAAGTAAGTGGACAGAACTTTAAGCAATTAGTATTTATTATTAATATCTTTAATTTGTTATTGGTAGCTAACATGACTTTTAACAAATCAAATAACACTTTAGCTACCAAAGTAACTGTTAAACACCAACTGGAGAATATATACAGCTTGTCTTGGACATAGAATATATCATCTGAATATGGACAGCAGAAAGATAGATAACAAATACTTAATAATTAAAAGATGACAAAAAATACTTAATAATTAAAAGATGACAGATCAACCACACCCAATAATACTGTTCTAAATGAATTGTTCTAGACAGGTTTAGACTATTTTTCCAGGTTGCATCTAATGATTTCCAAATCTCAAATTCATTTTCAGCTAAGAGGTTCTTATGAATATACATGCCAAGCATTACACGTGGCTCCTGTCATTACTAAAAACTAAAGATTCCGTTAATGAACACGTCAAGGAGTTACAATACTCACACAATCAGACGTTTTACCAAAATGTGATATGGAATCCTCAGATGTTTCACTGAGGATACCTTATCACAGTATATGCAAAACGTTTAATGTTGTAAATATTGTAAATAACATATCAAGCGGTCATCATAAAACTAATCAGTTGATACCCCCGAAACTCTGCATGTTCGAGGAACCGGCGGAACTTGTCAATACCAAAGACTACAGCCAAACACTTGCACTGGTCAGACGATTTGTCTACTGCGCATCTCTGTCCCAGATACAATGTATGATATTAAAATCATGTAAATTTTCAAAATTTAACAAAAATTACAATTTTTACATTAAATTGTTTTAAAGATTGGATGAGGAAATCTCCAACTCATTTTTTCTCCCTCCTCTTTAAAACATAATTGCTAAATGTTATTTGTTTTCATTATTAAGGAATCCTGGTTCCCGATTTAAAATTTAAGTCTACTTTTGTCAATATAAATTTCTAAATAATTATAAAGCTGCTAAATTTCTTGTGCAAGTAAGAGCCAGTTCGCAATATGGCTGCAAAGCGATTGTCGGTTGGAATTGTGATGAAAATGTAAGATTTATTTTATCTTCAATTCAAGTGAATGTCACACAACAGAAATTTATTGCATATAAGTAAAAAATGTACCAATATTGAGGTGATCGATTTTCGTAAACCACGTTTACCTCCACCAGACCATAGGGATTCACTAAGGATTAGGTATCTTTGCTTTCAAGTATCTTTTAAATAATAGTGATCAGAATTTCTTCTCAATTTTGAAAAAATTAATAAATAAGCTTACAATAATAGTAGAGATATTCCCATATTCATTAAATTTTATGAAGTTAAAAAAAAAAAATATTTATGAGTTTTATATTTCTTAAAATCAGTACTGTAATTAAATTTAATTTTATGTTTATATAAGTTTTTGCTTAGAAAAAAATTATACAGTAAATAAAAAAGTTTTTATTAACACTTGCTTTTAATTACATGGCTAGAAAAAATATTTTAAGTTTAATGATTTTTTTTGTTCAAAGTGCTTAAATATTATGCCTTTTAACCGTCAAGTCCAAAAATAATTAAATAGTATCATGAACATTTGTTCTTAATTATGTGATCTTGTCATTAAATGTTTAGAGGTTCTAAATTTTAATTTATTGAAAACACCAAGTTAAACCATACAAATATGGGAGCAATAGTGTTAGTTGTCTATAATATTTCCAGTAACCAGGGAAACATTAAGTTCTTGAAAGCAAATTAAAACATTACTCTAATATAAAGCGTCACATAAATTTATATAGTGGCAAATTAAAGTTTATTGTAATCCTAATTCTGACAATAAACTTCTAAACTTTGTTAAATCATGGCAGCCATTATTCAGGTAAATTGCATGTAATTAACTAATGTATAGTTTGTTAGATTAGATATACCGGGTTGTGGTCCTGTCATCAAGCCCACTGCGCTTAGACTCTGTGGCCCTTTGGGGACCAGTCCCCCCTATGAAGGACAAGATCTCCCCCAGTGTAGGCTTTCTGATATCCTCTGGTTCCGGAAAAGCAGTTCCCAGAGTCTTACACCTAAGAGATGTTTATGGAGCTCTCCTCATTCCCCTCACAGAGCCTGCATGTGGAGTCTTCTGCAAGGCCCATAATCCTCATGTGTCTATGAAGGAGATTGTATCCAGTCAGGTGAGGACCTTGGCACAGTCGCAGCTCAGCAGTAGCTGGGATCCGGTCCTTGGATAAAAGCACAAGACTGCCTCAGCCTGGTCTCAGTCTTCCATCTACTAGCGTGTTCCTTAAAGGTCCACCAATCAATTCTTCTCAACAGTTTGGAAAGGAATCCCAAGAGCCGGCTTCGATCCCAGAAGGGAACTCTTGGCCCCCCTCCTAGGCAAAGCATCAGCCCTCTCATTCCAATAAATAACAGCATATCCAGGGACCTATATGAGTCTCACCTGTTTACGCTGACAAAGGAACTCTAGGGTCTCTTGGCGCTCCCATACCAACTTAAGAGCTGTACACCATGCTTTGTTAAAGAATATCTTCCTTAATCACCGCTTGGCTATCAGAGCAGATGGAAACAACTCCTCCGAAGTCATGATTGCCACTACCTCCGCTTGAAAGACGATGGCATGGGCTCTGAGAGGTACTAACAAAAATTTCTGTACGCCCCTCCCATACACCCCAAGCACCCGCACCTCTTTCTATAAGTGAGCCATCTGTAAACCAGACGCTCCCTTTGACCTGTATTGGCTCGGCCCTCCCCATCCACTCATCTCTGCGTGGAAGGAAAGCCCTAATCTATCGATCAAATCTGTACCTAGGTATCATTGAATCTGTCCCAATTACAAGTAGCGTTTCTCGAACAATGTTTCTTGATAGTATTTCACCATGAAGTCCTGGTTGGCCAGACAGCCAATCTCCAGACGCCCTTATTCTAAAAGATGATTACAAGCCTCCCCCTTAACATTGGCCTTTTCTTCATTACGCATTTTACCATTTAATTCCATATTCTATTGGATTTTTATTGAATTGGTTTTTTAATGAAGGTAAATGAAAGAAATTACCACTTTATTTGTTGCTCCACCAATCCTATGTTTTTCACTACCAGTTTAGAAGATGAAGTGAGAACTTTGAAACCGGTAGTTAAAAACAAAAAAGCATTGCTGGTGGAACAATTAAAGAGGTAATTTCTTTTACCATATATACCTTTATTTACAATTTAATTTGCAAGAGCAAATTCTTCGATGAAAAAGTACTATGCTTAAAAATATATATGGAGAAGGATTGAATTTAAAATTACGGTAGTTGAATTAAATGAAATGTAAATAATTTGGTACTCTTTTGTTACTATTGTTCTAAAAAAATGATTTTAATATCCCTTTCCACAAAGAAAAAAAAAAAAAAAAAAAACATTAAAAGTTCATAACAATGTTACCTCACTCACCCTAATTGGAGGAAGGTTTCCATACATTTGTTTAGTGTAATGTTGGACCAACTACTGATATATATATAGTGCAACCTTTTCAAATTAAAAATGATGTGCATTCTAATCCTTTTTTTTTCAGAATCAACAAACGCTCCGTAAATGGCCCCCTAACCACAAGTATGGAGGTCCTTGTAAATGCAACTGTGTGAGTTATTTACCCATCTAAAGTAGATTCGATTAAGCTAGCCAAATATTTGATCTCCTCATAAAGGTTTTTTTTTATAATAGCAGCAGATCACATTGAGTAGTAAACAAAGTGGGCTGAATAAAACATGGCCCAATGATACTGTTTTAGTAAGACAGTGGTAGTAAGAAAGTCTACCAGCACTAGATGAGAAAACGTTTCAAGTAATAGCAAGGTTTTCGCAAAGTAATATGAAGATGCTATATGAAAATAACTTTTAATTGATTCACTACTCCAAACAGATAACATTTACATGTCTTTCTTCTACTCCATTAGATATGTATCCAAAAAATGAAATAAATGTTTTTAAAAATAAATGCAAATCTTATGTAAGTGCTTACAATTTACTTTAGGGAAGACCAATTACTAATATCACGTTACTGATAAAAATCTACTGATAGGTTACTGATAGACAAGGAATGTATAGAGTAAATTTGGAACATAAAATATTTTCTAGATCACAAATAAGAAATAAACAAAGGTTGCATTCAATAGTGTACTGAGTGTGTTAAGTTAGTGTGTCGAGTGGATATTCTAGAATTAAAAGCAGAAACGTTTTGGCGAGTTGGGTTGAACTAGACAGTTTGGCAATCACTGTTGCAGCCACCGCACACATCCCCTATGTAGGCCAGGCTTGGGGCTGCTGGCTGGCATAGCATACATCTATCGCCACAGTTGATAATATGACAACTCTGCCACAGTCAGCTGTCTTTGGGGCTGCTGAGCTCCATGGAGACAAAAAGTAGCCTCCTTTAGCTTGAGACAAATCCCCTAGCAAAAGAAGGAAATCGAGCTGTAACGGGAGATGGCACAAGTCCAGAAAGTGATCAGGTCACGGGCGGCACTGGGGAGGGTTCACCTATCTGTCATGGACAGCAACAGAGTACCTCTTTGAACAGAAAATAGTGTGGGCATTTTTTAAAATTTTTTTTCACTGACCAAGAACATCAAAATGATCAATAAAACCTAGTGTAGCACCTTGACAGACTTAGAAAACACATATAAAGCTATAATAGAACATAATATAAGATTTAATTAATGAAATAAATGAAAAAAAATACAAACTTGAGCACATGATCTTGAACATAGAAGAACAAACCTAGAAAATGTAATTCAAACACATAGAAAAGAACACAAGAATCACTGTACAAAAACTCAATATTGCAAAATAAAATTGTATTACTAAACAAAAAAGTTTTCACCAAAAGGATGATTAGGTGATTGAAATTAAAACAAATTTAACAACTTACGTTTAGTTAAATCTAGCCAGACATATTACGTCTCAACAGGTCGGTGGCTAACCAAGAACAACTAAGGCGGACCGGGAATCGGAACAGAGAGTCTGAGCTAACGGCAACGAAGGTAACAAGCAGATAGCGCAAGGACGATCTCTAGCAGCCTTGCAAACAAAAGACCCAGTACAAGCTGTGGCCCAATACGCACCTTGTCTGTCCCTTCCTTTACTCTCCCCAAACTCTCAAGGATAATTGTAGCAATTATTACTACATATTTTTATAAAGCTGTACATTACTAGTAATCTATTCATTAATGCCACTAAGGCATTCACTGTGGCCACAGGAAAGCCACCTCTGTTTTTTTTTATCTGTGTTTAGATGAAGCCATATTGATAGTAATATGAAAATGTGCAAAATACCACAGTAATTTTTTAATTTAAATTTATTTTCAAACTTACAAATATGTTCCACTCAAAATTGATCCTTATAAAACCTTATTGTTAATATTGATTAATAACAAATAATTTAAAATAACAGTGAAATTTAATTGCCTAAAAAGTTAATCTATGAAGTCATTAAATACACACACATTTTATCTGATTTATCTTATTTTAGAAAATGCGGTATGTGCAACCAGAGAAGCCAACTTCCTTCAAGCCAATATCTGTAAGTAATTAAAAATTAATCCATTGTACAAATTATTATAAATAATTGTTTATTTAATTGTTTGTATTATTTACATATAGATGCACGGTTTGTTAAAAATATCTTTTAAGAAACTTCTTACATTCTCAAATCAAAAGTTCAACAATTTTTATGGCTAATATTACTTAGATTGTAATAATTAAGAAAGTTGACTATAAGTGGGTGCACGTGTATGGGTGGGCAGGTGGGTCAATAGCATTCCACGTGTATGGGTGGGTGGGTGGGTCAAAAAGGGAACAGTCTTATAAGCGAACATAAGTATTATATTAATGGTTGAAGGTGAGTAACTCATACACAACCATGGGTTGGTTCATACATTTGACCATCCATATCTATCTGCAGGTGTATTGATTGATAAAAATATATTTGGCAGGATTAAATATGAAGTGTAACCCCTTTTAAATGTTGAATTTTTTCACTTGTTTAACACACACCCACTTATAGTCACACCCTGTATGTCTCTCCGCTATACTCAATACCACTGTAGGTGTATGGGTGGGCGGGTGGGTCAGTACCACTGTGCGTGTATGGGTGGGCGGGTGGGTCAGTACCACTGTGCGTTTATGGGTGGGCGGGTGGGTCAATACCACTGTAGGTGTATGGGTGGGTGGGTGGGTCAGTACCACTGTGCGTGTATGGCGGGCGGGCGGGTCAGTACCACTGTACGTGTATTGGCGGGCGGGCAGGTCAGTACCACTGTACGTGTATGGGCGGGCGGGCGGGTCAGTACCACTGTGCTTGTATGGGTGGGTAATCTTGATGTATCACCTCAAATATTGTTATTGGTTTAGTACAATGAAAATATTTTTAAAAAAATGTACAAACGAGTAAACAATATTCAAAAAACTTACATATAAGTGAAAAAGTGTAATAATTACATCAAATGTGTAGCCACTGGGTTCATTTTTTATTTTTTTATCATTGTTAATTAAGGAGCTAGTTTTAACTTACATAACTAACTATAGAAACAAAAGGACTGTGCGCTCATACGGGTCCTGTGATTCCAGTTTTTCTGTTTGGTGAAATTAGTTCATGTTTGATTTTCACATATAGCGCCAGCGGTTTCCCTCTATCTCTCTTCATTTTTCTTCTGTCTCTCCCCTGTATACGCCGAAGTGACTAATACCTGAGCTAATACTAGTCGGTGCATCAGACTAGTGGGCATGTTGGAGTTAAGGATGGGATATCGAAAGAAAATATTGATAATGGTATCGATAAAATATCGTATTCATAATATCAATACCATTATCATATAGAGATTAAAATATCAATATTTTTTCTGACTTACAGTTACAAGTACAACAAATGCTCATCCCTTTCCCTATGTGGAGAGCTGGTGTAACAGTGCATTTATATACTCATTTGTCTGATTGTTTATAGTTTATTTATAAATTATTTGTTGATAAAAGGCTTTTCTTCCTAATTGCAACGT
>JAQJVL010010961.1:0-10489 GCA_035578905.1 Stictocephala bisonia
AACCTGCTGAAGGTTGCACCTGCAGTTAGCATCAGTTACATAGTCTACGAACGCTGTCGCCAGACACTGGGTGTCAACATGACGTGACTCCTTCATACCAATAATCTTCAATGCTGTGATCTTCATATTTGGCTGTACTTTTTGTTCTTCCTATACAAATGTTAACTGGCCAAAAAAGTGAACCGTTGTAATAGTCACTAGCTTTTGGCGTCCTTGATCCCACAACATTAATCCTGGATGTAACAATCATGTCCAGAAATGTGTGTAATAAGGAAAAGTGACTGACACATGTTGATTTCAATAATTATAGAACAGTGTCATATAATTGAAAATGAAAAACAAGAAAATTTGACTGAAAAATGCTGATCCTACCAGTCACAGAACACCGGCATAAATGAAGAAGAAAAAATGTTTCTTTTGTCCATATGCTCATCCGATGCAGTTTGGCAACTCCTTTCTTGAAAATTCTCAAGAAGTCATGTAGACCAAACGAAAAGTATTCTTTGATTGAATACAACTCTATAGAATGTAACTATAGAAAGATTTATAATCAAACTAATTTATAATAAATAAATAATTCATTAAAAAAGTTGACTAAACATTTTATTGAATAGGAGAAAGTTTTTTTAGTCCTAAGGAAGTATATGTAATTGGGTAAATATGTGATCTCACTTATGCTCAAAACATATAGGCCGTATTCACATGAATCTATATTTTGAATTTAATAAACTGGGGATTTAACTGAAGAGATTTGTCTTTGCATTGTTTACGCTTATGTTGCCAAAAGCCAACACTGATTTTATAATCCTTCAATAAGAAATACAATGTAATCTCAGTAAAAACTACATTTTGTAAAGAAACAAATTATTCATTTATTTACATAAGTTAATTATTTAAATATTAATTCTGAAGTATATAACAATTCTTGAAGTCTGGTTAGTTTCATAATGCCTGCATACGATCCATGCAATACATTTGAATAGTCATTTTCTTATTTGTGATTTAGAGAAATCAGTCTAAATAGTTTTGATAGTTTAAAAGAGTATTACAGTAACAAGAAACAGATGGTAGGTTTCACGGCGAGGTTCAACTGGTTTTGTTATTCTATAAAATACTGGTAACTAAATCTACCAATCACGTGGAACCTTTCAGCTAAATAGTAAGCAAGCTACTTACCACTAATCAGTTGGAATTGTAACAATGGGAATTTGAGCAGTATGTCTTCAGTCTTGAGACAGCTATAAAGGGAATTCAGTAAAAAATTATCCATGGTGGAGGAACATTTGAAACGTTTTAAGTATCTGTTCTATATTGAAAATATATTAGGATTTAGTTTTGTGTCACTTGAAAGATAAGAATAAGAATAAGAATATATTTATTTCCTTGAAAATACATTTACAAAATACACCAATGAAAAAATAATTAGCATTCTCCAAGAAAATTTAGGGCCTCTAAAGGCATAGCCTGCGCAGAGGTTCCAACATTAACTTAAATTAAAAAATTGCGCACAAACAGTTCAAATAAAATAAGTATAATCTAAAAGTTATAACATTTTTCTCCTACTTAAAAATACAAAAACACAATTTAGTACAAGAAAATCTATAATGTTACTTAACCTGTTATAAAATATCGTTTTGCAAATAAACTGCCAAAAATACACAAACATGAAATAATATTTAACCTTTCTATACTGAAAAAATAATTTAAATTTGAACTTTTAACAAGAAATCAATATTTTCAAAACCTAACAGCCAGTCTCTTAGCATTTTTAAAAACAGTTTTTTACTATGACAAAGTTTTATACTTTCTGGAATTATATTATACATTCTTGGCCCCAAAAACTGATAACATTTAGTATAAAAGGAAAAAAATGGTTTTGGTACTGAAATTAGGTCTATTTTTCTTAATTTACTTCTAACCGAATTAATATTATGAGACAAATTACCACTAATTACATAAAATATTTTCAAAACTTTAAACACAAACATGTATTTAAGGGGCAATATTTTTGCTTGGACAAATAAAGGGTATGATGGTTCCATTCTACACTTTTTAAAAATTTTTCTTAAAAACTTTTTTTGCTGAATAAAAATTGGTTTAATATTAGTTTCAAAAGTCCCTCCCCAGCAAAAAAGCCCATATTCAATTCTACTGTGAACCAAAGAAAAATATAACATTCTCAATATCTGTTCATTGCACATAGGTGATAAAAAATAAAAATATCTTAAAGCATTGTTTAATTTAATTTTTAATTGCTCAATATGTTTTTTCCATTTAATTTCCTGGTCAAGAATTAAACCTAAATACTTTATATTGTCAGTCTGCCCTATAACTGCACATTCCCCACAATGAGAGTTTTCACTCAGACATTGCATACATCTGTAGATAACTTCATTTGTAAAGTTAAATTCTTTTCTTTGACTAAAATTAATGAATTTTGTTTTTTCAGGACTCAATAACATATTGTTTTTTGAAAACCACCATTGTAAAGCTTTCAAATCTTCATTAATATGCTGTTCTATTTCCTCCCAATTGTCCCCTATGTAACTGAAAGCTGTATCATCAGCAAAAGCAGTAACTAAGCCTTTAAATTTTCCATTGCATAGGTCATTAACATAAATTAAAAACAAGATTGCCCCTAAAACAGATCCTTGAGGTACACCCTGTCGAATTACTCCAAAACTGCTGTAAGTCATATTTAACTTAACACATTGCTTTCTGCCCGTCAGGTAACTTTCAAACCATTTAAAAATATTTCCTCTTATACCACAATTATAAATTTTTTCCAACAAAATTTTATGATCCACAGTATCGAAAGCCTTTTTTATATCCAAAAAAAGCCCACTGACTTTTTTACTGTGATTCAGACCATCAAAAACACTGTCCATGAAATTCTTTAAAGCATGTTCCGTATTAAGCCCCTCTCTAAAACCAAATTGAGATTTACTGAAAAAATTTGTTCTTTCAAAAAATCTAATCAACTTTTTCTTCATTAATTTCTCAAAAATCTTAGCAAAAGTGGAAAGAAGAGATATTGGTCTGAATTGATTGCAATCATTAGCTAAACCCCCCTTATGTAATGGAACCACCACTGCTATCTTTAATTTATCTGGAAAAATTCCTTTCTCAAAACTTAAGTTAACTAAATACAAGAGAACATCTGAAATTGAAGGATACACTCTTTTAATTAATGATGAAGTAATAGAATCAAAACCTGGTGATTTACTATTTTTTAACGACTTGATTACATTTTCTAAATCTACAGGTAATACATGATCAATAAACATAGAACATACAGAAACTGGTGCAGTAAAACAATTATGTATATCTACTGAATTAAAAACATCAGGATTGAAAGATTTGATATCTAGACTATTGACTACAGAGAGAAAAAAATTATTAAATTCATTTGATACAACTTTTGGATCATTTACCATTTTTCCCTGTATATTTAAGTGTATTTGAGAATTTTTATTGGATTTTTGGCATGTTATTTCTTTTATAACCCTCCATAACTGCTTTGAATCGCCATTACATTTTTGAAAGCATCTTTCATAATAACTATTTTTTATTTGCCTTATTTTCAACTGTAAATCATTTCTATATTTCAAAAAGTATTTCTTTAATTTTGTATTTGTTGGATGAGATTGTAATTTTTTATAGATTTTATTTTTAACTCTAATTTTCATACAAATAAAATCGTTCATCCAAGGTTTAATCTTATTTACTTTATACTTGTCTTTTATATTTGAAGTTTTACATTTATTTATTACATATTGAAAAGTGCTTTCAAAGATATCAAACGCAATTGACGGGTCTTGTTCATTATAAACATCAGCCCAGTCCATCTCATTTAAACAAGTAACAAGAGCTTCATAATCAATACGATAAGAGATCGGTTCAAGGTTAACAGGTTCCTCTCCCTCACACACTAACACGCATGCTAGCGTAGTAGCATGATCAGTTATAATTGTTTGCAAAACTTTCACATGAACTTCTGCCTCTACTTTATTTATAATTCTAGCAAAACAATGATCAATACAAGAACTGGTTTCATTTGTAATTCTAGTTGGCTCAAATAATAAACATTCCAAGCCGTTTGAGGCCATTAAAATATTATAATTATCAACAACATTATCACTACTTAACAAATTAATATTAATGTCCCCAATATAAATAATATTATCATTTTTATTGTCATCCAAAACTTTACTCAGTTCTTCTAGAAAAACTTCTTTAGGCAGAAAGTGAAACCTATAAATTGCTAATAAACAAAATATTTTATTGTTGCATTTAAATTTAATTTTTAAAAAATCAGCTGATTGACAAAAGACAGAGACATTACTTAATACTTCTACGTTTGATTTTATAAATACTTTTACTCCTCCTGCTCTGTAATTTTCGTTTGTCTTGGTAAAACTAATATAATTTTGTATTTCATAAAAAAGAGACTCGGATTCTTTTATCCATATTTCAGTGAGAACTATTATATCTGGACTAAGTTTTTCTGCCTCTAGCTGAACTAAAAAATGATCAAAATTTGCTCTAACACTTCTAATATTTTGATGAAGTATTTTAACTTGCTTATAGTTTTTGTTCATTTAATAGTTTAATATAAAAACATTGCTACCTTAATAAATAAAACAAATATCAATTTTTGCTTTACTTTCAAGCATTAAGACAAATAATAATTTCGAAATTACAAGGAGAAATATAGATAGGCATTTGTAATAATAAAGGATAAGTAAAAGTTCAAAAAAAAAATAAAAATAAAATTAATATAAAATAAGCAATTAGCTTTAATACTGCCGACTCTTTTTTTATTATTTAACAGACATAATGAACACAAATAACTGTGATATTAAATTCATAATGTTGATAACAAAACGTGAAAATACTTATTCATCAACGATAATATATTCTTGTTTGTAATACAATCATAACTAAAATTGAAAAGCAATTTTTTTATACTGAACAAAACATTGAATTTTTTCTTTAATGTTGTTTTGAAATTTATTTGTAAATAACCATAATTTTGTTGAAAGAAATATTACTGCAATATATTCTCAAAAAAGGATATAAAACTAAATTAAATTCTTATTGATCAAATATAAAAGTTAGAAGCATATTTACATTTTGTCCAGATCAGCTTGCGAAGTGACAACTATCACAGGAGCATTCTCTTCTCGCCGGAGAAAAATCTTCCCGTTTCTTACCCAAAGAAACTTGCAATTTTTCTGTTTTTGGGTCACCTTCGCTGCTGCCAGGAGCCTCCTACGGGATGGTGACAGGGACTCATTTATATAGACTGGACGATCGTCATTCCTGCCCATGTGTCTCGTAGATAAGTTACGTTTGACGCGGCGCTGTTTTAGAATTTCATCTTTATCAAACCGGCGCACGAACTTGACTATTATTCCTGGAGGATGTTCACCACTTCATCAACTGAATCAAGAAATCAACTGGCAAGAAATTATACTCTAGTATTTTAGTAATGGTGTGTGTTGTATTGCTTTTAGAACCAATTGTAAAGGTGTTCATGTACAAAGATGGTGACAAATCCATGGATTAGAATATCATGGTCAGAAGAGTAGCTAGAGCATTTAGTATAGTATTTATTTATGTTTTGGCAATGTTTAGACCAGATCTGAAACGAACAGCCATATTGAATTTGGATGCGGTGAAACTCAGTTGACTGCTTATTGGTTTCAAGTTCCCAAAAATAGGCTGGAGAAAAGCCTGGGAAAGGATTTGATTGGAACATTCGTAGTCATAATATCAATCACCTTCGTCAGTAACATCATTTTTTGATTAAATTATGGAATCATAGGGTCCACTATACTTACGTACTGGAATGTGTGGAAATGTTTATTTATTTATTTATTGAACCAACGGCAATGCCTTTTTAAACAAAGATTAACAAACATGCAAATATAACTGTTGTACACTAACAATTATATGAAAAAACAATATGACTATAAGAAATAACAAACAATAGAAAAACTACATAGTAAAGTAAATAAATAGTAACAACGAACATGACATAAATTAAACTAATATAAACTTTCAACAATGAAAAGACTAAAGCTAACTAGACTAAACAAATGATAACAATAAACCAATACTGAAAGCAAATAACAAAATAACTAGCGTTATAATGAAAGTGTGTAAGTGTAATGTAATCGGATGAAGTGTGTAGGTGTGTGGATGGGTGTGTGTGTGTGTGTGTGTGTGTGTGTGTGTGTGTGTGTGTGTGTGTGTGTGTGTGTGTGTGTGTGTGTGTGTGTGTGTGTGTGTGTGTGTGTGTGTGTGTGTGTGTGTGTGTGTGTGTGTGTGTGTGTGTGTGTGTGTGTGTGTGTGTGTGTGTGTGTGTGTGTGTGTGTGTGTGTGTGTGTGTGTGTGTGTGTGTGTGTGTGTGTGTGTGTGTGTGTGTGTGTGTGTGTGTGTGTGTGTGTGTGTGTATATATATGTGTGTGTAAAAGTTGGCAGGGTGTGAGTATTTATAGGTGAGTGGAAGGAGGGTAGAAGGTTAGGAAGGAGCGAGGTGAAAAAGGTTTACAGACAAGATAAGTCCATCATTTTTAGCTTCTTACATGCATTTACATGGATGCTGTCAAAGTGGAAGTCAACCTGACCAGAGATAGCATTTCCGATGCTCATTAGGCGAGGGAGTGGACTGTTCTTCAGATAGTTTCTGCTGTGAGCTCTTCTTATGAACGGCTCAGAGGATCTAGTAGTTTCTGGAACACGAAACTCAACTAGCTGCAGAAGTTCTGGGCAGTCAAGAATTCCACGAATCAACTTGAAGAGGAACACAGCATCAGCAACAGCTCTCCGATGCTCCAAAGGCCGCAGGTTGAACTTCAGAAGCTCGAGTTGATCAACAGGCACATCCCAGCACCGATAGCCGAGCGAGAACCCCATCATTCTAATGAAGCGACGCTGAATTCCCTGAAGTCTGGTTATGTGAATGTCTAGGTAAGGTCGCCATACGACGCCGCCGTATTCTAGGACTTGGAGTACAAAAGACTTATACAAAATACCCAGTGAATGTGCTGAAAGACCACTCTTCGCCACTCTGGCAATAAGACTGATGACTCGTCTAGCTTTTGTGCAGATGTCATCAATGTGTTGCTCACAAGATAAAGAGGATGTGAGATGGATACCAAGGTCTCTTATGTCACTACAACGTTCCAGGGTTGCTCTATCAGCAGTGTAGTTGTTGACAACAATGTTTCCCCTTCTACTGAAAGTAATTACTTTACATTTCTCCACATTAAGAGACATCTGGTTCATCTCATACCAATGCATAACATGATTAAGGGACCTCTGCAGAACATCACAGTCTTCTCTAGTCTTGATCGGGTAGAACAGCTTAATATAATCAGCATATAGTAGAAACTTAGATTCAATACTTTCAGTAATATCATTGATGAAGACATTAAAAAGATAATGTCCAAGCAGGGAACCCTGAGGAACCCCGGATTTCACTGGGAAGGGATCAGACATACCGGAGCTATATTTCACTACTGAAAATCTATCACTCAAATAGCTATTAATCCAGGTTAAAAGAGGCTCGCAGACTCCATATCCTTTCAGTTTTTGAATCAACAACTTGTGGCACACCTTGTTGAAAGCCTTACTAAAATCTAGGTAAATGGCGTCAACCTGCAGGCCCTGAGAGAAACAAGTGTACATAAAATTACTAAACACCACGAGGTTGGTAACTGTAGAACGGCCGGGTGTGAAGCCGTGTTGCTCTACAACTATGATGTTTCTAAAGACAGGTTTCAACCTATCTAAGACAATGGCTTCAAATATTTTGACAATGGGTGACTGAATAGTTATGGGCCTATGATTACGAACGTCGCTTCTATCACCAGCCTTGAAGATGGGTGTAACGTAGCTTGTTTTTAACCCGGTCGGAAAGACACTGCCCTGGAGACTACTATTAAACAAGCAGGCCAGGTCCGCACTCAATAAATCACCACAGTATCGCAACACTCGAGGGGGAATAAAATCAGGACCACAGCCCTTGGACACATCCAGAGAATCAATAAGTCTTTTAACTTCAGAGGGTGACGTCGTAATTTTGGAGATGTGTAGGTTATTTTCCTTATCGGGAAAGTCAGGAATGCAAGCACTACAGTCATTGAAAACATTAGAGAAATGCTTGGCAAACAGATTGGCCATCTCATTAGGATGGTTAGCTTCATCAGGCCCAAGTCTAACCGAGGAAGAACAATTTGCTGTGCGCCTAATATTCTTAACATGGGACCAAAAAATCTTCGGGTTCCTGGGTAAGATGTCATCAATGTGAGAAATATACGACTGATAGCATTGAAAGGATTTTATCCTGCATGTCTTCCGGGCTTGGGAAAATTTGAGATAATCACTTTCTAGGCCAGATTTCTTGTAATTTTTGTGAAGTACCTTCTTCATAATCACCTGCTCCCTTAGCTGCTTATCAAACCACGTTGGAAAGGAAGATTTGTTAACCCTCTTCAGAGGTGTGTGCGACTTGATAGTATTGCTCAAAGAAGTGAGGTAATGTTGTCAGATGTATGTATGCACAATTTTGTTTATACAATTTTTGAGAACACAAAAGGCAAAGAAAATTAAGCTTAGAAACATCCATCGTTAGATTGCTGAAGAGAGGATTCCCAAGAGAGACTATGCCATATGTAATTATTCAACGAAGGGTTGCCTGGAAAGAGAATTCTGAATTTCGTCAGAGAAATTTCGCTTTCTTGAAGTCAATTGAAGGGAACATAGCCAGCATGGAACACGACCTACAGTCTTGCTACCGGCCCTTTGTGATTTGTGTAGTATTATCAACCACAATCTTCATACCAATTCATGCCACTTCAAATAATCTAGTCAGTTCGTTATTTGGTATCGTAACTCTCGTGTTAAACACAATCGCAACAGTAGAAATTGTCATCATCGAAACCTTGAACCAATCATTAAAGAAGTCCACTGTTGACGAGCTGACGATGATGTTGGTGGCTGATGCAGATGAGGAGACTAGACGTAGAGCTAGACATCAACTTTTACACTTCCATCACCATTCTGAGCCTTTTACCTTTCACATTTTCGACGTATATTTCTCTTTGTTGGGCGACATCTTGGAAAATACACTTCTGGTTTTTACAACGATACTAAACAACTAAACTTACTGTGCATTAAGATTTTCCGATTTATCATTGAAGGTAAGTACACATTATAAAAGCATATGTATGGTATATTATAATGTAGTCACGTTTTATGTTTCCTACTTTTTATTACTTTTTTGTTTCATTGTATAAACTATTTTTTTTCACAATTCTTAGAAATATTTGTATAGATAGTTTCGTGTTTTTTTTCTATCTATTTACGGTATTTTTCGGTAAACTTTAACAAAACAAAATTGTCAATATTTGTGTTTTTTGTATTATTCAACTAGATCCATAGTTTATCTGAAAACACGATAGTAACATTTTAATGATTTTATTAATATCAATATTGCTTTGGGTCGCTGGTCTATTTCTGATCCTTTGGCTGTACCCGACGTTTCAATGTGTGTTTTTTTTTTTTTCAGGCTGGCCAACGTTCGTGTGTTTTTGCTACGAGAGTGACTCATAAAACGATCTATTACGTACAGAGCTGACATCAACTGCACCAGATTATGTGGAGATATTATGTGGATACCTGGTATGGAACGTTTCCCTGATAGTGTATGGGTACGTGTAGATTGTGGCAAGAAGTTTTACATCAAGTTTTGCGTAGTATCATAGACGTGCACACATACATGCATAGTTCCCGGTACACAACAAACTGTAAGTACAGTATTTATTTGGATTTGTGCTTGGTTGATCCACACGGCGCGCTAGCGTTGGTAGCTGTCATGTCGCACACTTTTTATTGTTTCTATTAGTTGCCGCTGAGTTTCGTAGATAAACATTGGTTTATACATAGTGAATAGTGCTGAATAAATACTTTATAGAGTAACAGTAAACGTTATTAAACGCTATTTTATAAATTGTATAAAGCTCTTGTATTCATATGACCTTCCTATCCAGACATTTACCACTGTCCAGACCATCTTGGTTACAAGAACAATGATCTTAGTCACAATGTGGATTCCTTAGAAAGTGTCATTTATTAATAGTCCAATGACAAATGAACAGCCAGCTGATACTTTTCTAAATTTGTTATGACTTTGATTGAGGTCGAAGTGAGAACTTTTAGCTCATGAATCTGGGCTTAATCTACTACACTACAGACCAATCTCTAGACCTTTCAGTACTCTTAAGCCAGCTGTATTTAAATTTAACTAGTTTTCATTGCCATTTAATTCTATTATTAAATTAAGAAATAAGGACCACAATATGAATACAATGGTAAAAACACTGAATGATTTTAGAGGACTTCTTACTTTATTAAAGTCAATCTCTACGAGACCTCCGTCTTACTTATACACATACACTGTTGAAATCTCCATATTATA